>QNTS01001805.1:220077-302503 GCA_003317085.1 Hucho hucho
TGATTTGCATTTTAATGAGGGAAATAAGTATTTGACCCCCTCTCAATCAGAAAGATTTCTGGCTCCCAGGTGTCTTTTATACAGGTAACGAGCTGAGATTAGGAGCACACTCTTAAAGGGAGTGCTCCTAATCTCAGTTTGTTACCTGTATAAAAGACACCTGTCCACAGAAGCAATCAATCAATCAGATTCCAAACTCTCCACCATGGTAAAGACCAAAGAGCTCTCCAAGGATGTCAGGGACAAGATTGTAGACCTACACAAGGCTGGAATGGGCTACAAGACCATCGCCAAGCAGCTTGGTGAAAAGGTGACAACAGTTGGTGCGATTATTCGCAAATGGAAGAAACACAAAAGAACTGTCAATCTCCCTCAGCCTGGGGCTCCATGCAAGATCTCACCTCGTGGAGTTGCAATGATCATGAGAACGGTGAGGAATCAGCCCAGAACTACACGGGAGGATCTTGTCAATGATCTCAAGGCAGCTGGGACCATAGTCACCAAGAAAACAATTGGTAACACACTACGCCGTGAAGGACTGAAATCCTGCAGCGCCTGCTGCCTATGACCCCAAGAACACCATCCCCACCGTCAAACATGGAGGTGGAAACATTATGCTTTGGGGATGTTTTTCTGCTAAGGGGACAGGACAACTTCACTGCATAAAACGGACGATGGACATGTACTGTCAAATCTTGGGTGAGAACCTCCTTCCCTCAGCCAGGGCATTGAAAATGGGTTGTGGATGGGTATTCCAGCATGACAATGACCCAAAACACACAGCCAAGGCAACAAAGGAGTGGCTCAAGAAGAAGCATATTAAGGTCCTGGAGTGGCCTAGCCAGACTCCAGACCTTAATCCCATAGAAAATCTGTAGAGGGAGCTGAAGGTTCGAGTTGCCAAACGTCAGCCTCGAAACCTTAATGACTTGGAGAAGATCTGCAAAGAGGAGTGGGACAAAATCCCTCCTGAGATGTGTGCAAACCTGGTTGCCAACTACAAGAAACGTCTGACCTCTGTGATTGGTTTTGCCAATTTTTCACATGCGTTTTTCTGGATTTTTTTGTTGTTATTCTGTCTCTCACTGTTCAAATAAACCTACCATTAAAATTATAGACTGATCATTTCTTTGTCAGTGGGCAAACGTACAAAATCAGCAGGGGATCAAATACTTTGTTCCCTCACTGTATCAATGTGTTTGGAATCTCTGCAGCAAGATGAAAAGGAACTGCCCTCAAAATCCAAGCAGTACTAGTAGGTAAACAAGCTTGCATTTGAATGTTTTATTCTATTTCTGGCATTGCCTGAAGGGCCTTTTTCTGGGTATAGAAATTGAGCCACTGTCCACACGTACATCTATAAGTATCACAATTGTTGAAGTTTTCACCAAGAGAAAGGAGAAAGGAAGAACATAAAGGATCTCTGTGTGGAAAAAGGAGCTACTTTAAAAAATGGTATGACCATGGGTGTCATATATGATGTGGAGAAGTTCCTCAGCTCTATGGTGTAAATGTATGTATCACAGATGGGCCAGAGAAATGTTGACAGAAGATGAGGATTTTGTGACTCAAAATATTGATAAGTGATGAAATCCTTGTTGGTATAATGCGTGAGCATCCATTAGAGCAGCATAGTAATAGAGTAATGCTTCTCATTGCTGTCATAGTAATCTACTGCTGATACTGATCACGTCCATTTACTGATGATCACTTTCATGATTCGTCTTTGATATTTATTAGTCTCGTGATATTGTTGGATGTGGCTCAAATACTGTACATTTTAAATTTATTGATATTTTCTATTGCCTCTATTACCAGAGTATCACTGATGGAATCCAACTCTGATCAAATTCCTTAACGATTATCTTTAACGAACTATCCCTTTTTTAATCCTAAAAAAAGTTAAGGAACATGATCAGATATGTCTTTGATATTGCTGGATGTAGTTCCAATATATCGGAATATTGACAGTTTCTAATTGCTTATAAATCCAGTCTTCTAGAGAAGTAATGATCCAGTTACTTTGGTCCAAGATAAAAGTAAAATCCAAAATCATTCAGAGAGACAATCTGCTATTTCAATACCTCACACCTGGTAACACCTAGGAAAAATAAAGACACACTATTCAATTACAAGCCCAGTGTCCATCTTCTACATATCACCATCTTATTTATTGGCTCCATCTGTTCCAACAATTCATTTTGGAAACACCCAGGAGAATAGCTTAATGAAATAAACCAGCAGGACAATCCATCTCTGTCACCACGGTTGTTTATGTTTACAGAGTACCACAACAAACAAAGACAAACAAACATAACAAATGGGAGGGGTTGAGGGTAGCTGAAGGATAAAAAAATGATAACAGTCGTGGCCCAAAGTTTTGAGAATGACACAAATATTAATTTCCACAAAGTTTGCTGGTTCAGTGTCTTCAGATATTTTTGTCAGATGTCACTATGGAATGCTGAAGTATAATTTCAAGCATTTCATAAGTGTCAAAGGCTTTTATTGACAATTACATTTAGTTGATGCAAAAAGTCAATATTTGCAGTGTTGACCCTTCTTTTTCAAGACCTCTGCAATCCGCCCTGGCATGCTGTCAATTAACTTCTGGGCCACATCCTGACTGATGGCAGCCCATTTTTGCATAATCAATGCTTGGAGTTTGTCAGAATTTGTGGGGTTTTGTTTGTCCACCTGCCTCTTGTGGATTGACAACAAGTTCTCAATGGGATTAAGGTCTGGGGAGTTTCCGGGTCATGGACCCAAAATATCGATGTTTTGTTCCCCGAGCCACTTAGTTATCACTTTTGCCTTATGGCAAGGTGCTCCATCATGCTGGAAAAGGCATTGTTCATCACCAAACTGTTCCTGGATGGTTGGGAGAAGTTGCTCTCGTAGGATGTGTTGATACATTCTTTATTCATGGCTGTGTTCTTAGGCAAAATTGTGAGTGAGCCCACTCCCTTGGCTGAGAAGCAACCCCACACATGAATGGTCTCAGGATGCTTTACTGTTGGCATGACACAGGACTGATGGTAGCGCTCACCTTGTCTTCTCCGAACAAGCTTTTTTTCCGGATGCCCCAAACAATCGGAAAGGGGATTCATCAGAGAAAATGACTTTACCCCAGTCCTCAGCAGTCCAATCCCTGTACCTTTTGCAGAATATCAGTCTGTCCCTGATGTTTTTCCTGGAGAGAAGTTGCTTCTTTGCTGCCCTTCCAGGCCATCCTCCAAAAGTCTTCGCCTCACTGTGCGTGCAGATGCACTCACACCTGCCTGCTGCCATTCTTGAGCAAGCTCTGCACTGGTGGTGCCCCGATCCCGCAGCTGAAACAACTTTAGGAGATGGTCCTGGCGCCTGCTGGACTTTCTTGGGCGCCCTGAAGCCTTCTTCACAACAATTGAACCGCTCTCCTTGAAGTTCTTGATGATCTGAATAATGGTTGATTTAGGTGCAATCTTACTGGCAGCAATATCCTTGCCTGTGAAGCAATTTTTGTGCAAAGCAATGATGACGGCACCTGTTTCCTTGCAGATAACCATTGTTGATAGAGGAAGAACAATGATTCCAAGCACCACCCTCCTTTTGAAGCTTCCAGTCTGTTATTCGAACTAAATCAGCATGACGGAGTGATATCCAGCCTTGTCCTCGTCAACACTCACACCTGTGTTAAAGAGAGAATCACTGACATGATGTCAGCTGGTCCTTTTGTGGCAGGGCTGAAATGCAGTGGAAATGTTTTTTGGGGATTCAGTTCATTTGCATGGCAAAGAGGGACTTTGCAATTAATTGCAATTCATCTGATCACTCTTCATGACATTCTGGAGTATATGCAATTTGCCATCATACAAGCTGAGGCAGCAGACTTCGTGAAAATGTATATTTATGTCATTCTCTAAACTTTTGGCCACGGCTGTAGTATGTATAAGCTGGAAGTACGCTACTGATATTGATCAGAAATACAGTGTAGACATTGTTAATGTTGTAAATGACTATTGTAGCTGGAAACTGCAGATTTTTTATGGAATATCTACATAGGCGTACAGAGGCCCATTATCAGCAACCATCACTCCTGTGTTCCAATGGCACGTTGTGTTAGCTAATCCAAGTTTATAATTTTAAAAGGCTAATTGATCATTAGAAAACCCTTTTGCAATTATGTTAGCACAGCTGAAAACTGTTGTTCTCATTAAAGAAGCAATAAAACTGACCTTCTTTAGACGAGTTGAGTATCTGGAGCATCAGCATTTGTGGGTTCAATTACAGGCTCAAAATGACCAGAAACAAATAACTATCCTCTGAAACTCATCGTCAGTCTAGGCCAGCATCCCGGAGTCACCTCTTCTCTGTTGACGTTGAGACTGGTGTTTTGCGGGTACTATTTAATGAAGCTGCCAGTTGAAGACTTGTGAGGCGTCTGTTTCTCAAACTAGACACTCTAATGTACTTGTCCTCTTGCTCAGTTGTGCACCGGGGCCTCCCACTCCTCTTTCTATTCTGGTTAGAGACAGTTTGCGCTGTTCTGTGAAGGGAGTGGTACACAGAGTTGTACGAGATCTTCAGTTTCTTGACAATTTCTCACATGGAATAGCCAAAGGGGTTTTATAATGATCAATAATGATAAACTTGGATTAGCTAACACAACGTGCCATTGGAACACAGGAGTGATGGTTGCTGTTAATGGGCCTCTGTACACTTATGTAGATATTCCATTACAAATGTTGTAGTCATTTACAACATTAACGATGTCTACACTGTACTTCTGATCAATTTGATGTTAAATTAATGGACAAAAATATTTGCTTTTCTTTCAAAAACAAGGACATTTCTAAGTGTCCCCAAACTTTTGAACGGTAGTGTATAAGCCTAAGTATTGTTATCCTTACGTTTAATCCAAATACAGGAGGGGTGATAGGCTTAGGGGAAAATAATCAAATCAAATATATATTTTTTTAAATAAGAAAGATATACATATGGGGGATTGGAAATTAGTCAGACAATTACATTGTCTTTATTGAGAAAATCAAATATGTTATACTATAAACTACTAGCATATCTTTTTAAAGAGATGGATATTATGGATATTGTAGCTCTGTTTTCACAACTTAATCAGCAGTGAAACTGCAACTTCTGAAAACTGTACTTCTCTGTAACGTCCAGGCCTGAGTGTTCAGGCTGGAGTGTTTAGTTTTGTCTTGGTGTAGGGTTTCTTTTGTTCTATGGTGTGTATTTCTATGTTGGGGTAATGGTTCCCAATTAGAGGCAGCTGAGTCTTGTTACCTCTAATTGGGAACCATATATATGTTTGGGGTTTTGCACCTAAGTTTGTGGGTTATTGCTTATTCTTATGTTTATCGTGTTGAGGTTCATGCCATCGTGTTTAGGTTCATGCCATCGTGTTTAGGTTCATGCCATCGTGTTTAGGTTCATGCCATCGTGTTTAGGTTTATGTCCCAGTGTCTAGTTTAGGATTTAGCGTTTGTTTTCACGTCATGTTCTTCGTTTATTGTTTTGTTCCGTCAAGTCCTGTTTGTAAATAAAGTATGTATTCGGGATACTTCGCTGCGCATTGGTCTGTCCCAAGAGATAAACATGACATTCTCTACTGCCTGCATAGGGTCACCACGAGAGGTTTGTTGACTAGAAGACATGTTAACAGATCCTTGGGGTCTATAAAAGGGGTTATAGTTGTGATAGCAGTTCACATTAAGTTGGTTTCACAGGGTAGGGTGCTGGTATCTTGTGTTGTGGTCTACCCTAACTAATATGTCAGCTTGGGTTATGTATGACTACATGGTTAAATGTCACTTTTTTTTTACAAATTCTACTGATACCGTGTTGTCTTTCGAAAGCTTCTGTCTCTCATTGTGAAAGCTGATGTAATTGACACCTAAACAGAAAAATAGACCATAATATCAAACACATGTAGGCTAGTTTGTTTACTTTCTCATAAATGTCATTGATAATTAATCAAATCACATTTACTTCATAAGTAAGCATTTCATTGTTAGTCTACACATGTTGTTTATGAAGCATGTGATGAATAAAGTGAACAAACTGGCCTACATGTGCTTGCATTTAGCTCTGGCATCAGTGAGTCTCTCATCAATTATAGAGATGATTTCTGGTTAAATGCTGCATGTCACTCATGTCATGAGTTGATATGAATGTATTATATATTTGATAGGCATTAAAATCGCATGCATAATGCATGGGTATGGACATTTCACACTGATGAGTTTAATGCTGTAATTTAGTCCTGTGTGTAGCTGGTGAAGAGGAGCCAGGCGCAGGACAGCAGAATTGAGCAATAAACGTATTTACTCAAATTATTCACAAAAAATACAACTCTTAAATAGCGAGCCCACAAACAAAGGACCGTATTACATACAAACAATCACTCACAAACAAACATGGGGGAACAGAGGGTTAAATAATGAACAAGTAATTGTGGGATTGAAACCAGGTGTGTAAAACAAGACAAAAACAATGGAACATGAACAGTGGATCGGCGATGGCTAGAAAACCGGTGACGTCGACTGCCGAACGCCGCCCGAGCAAGGAGAGGGACCGACTTCGGCGGAAGTCGTGACAAATGCCTTTACTGTACTTTACAAGTTGATAGTTGATAGGCATATTGAGTGATAATTGATTTACAAAATACACACAAACAAATACACCTGGGGTCCGGTCTGGAAACTTGGAGAGAGAACAAGAGAAAGTCAGTTTGATTTGCTAAGGGAGAGTAGAGCCCTTCACAGAGGATGGTTAGAGCTACTTATCTTTATTTTTGAAAAAGCAATTGCTTGGAGGAAAATGCCACAGTGGCGTTTTGAATTCCTGGAGGGCCCTAGCCCCGTCACAGACAGGCAGCTCACAGACCCATGACAACAAACGTCTGGAGCAGAGAGGAGATGCCAGCAAAGTGGCGTGAGAGTGAGAGTGAGAGAGAGAGAGAGAGAGAGAGAGAGAGAGAGAGAGAGAGAGAGAGAGAGAGAGAGAGAGAGAGAGAGAGAGAGAGAGAGAGAGAGAGAGAGAGAGAGAGCGCTTACAGCAGAGAAAGAAAGAAAAAAAACACATTAGACAATGAAACAAAAGCAGATGGATGAAAATGCTCAGTCCACCGATCCACAGTCTGTCTTGGGAATAAAGTGTGAGGTAATACAATGAAGAAGTCAGCTGGAGACGGAGACTAGCCGAGTGGATACTTCAAGAAGTAGAAACAAATATTACATTAGACGAGGCATGCCCATTAATCTCTGTGCCTGAGAGGTAGTTAATCTGCAGAATAAGGAACCGTGTCTGGTTGGTGAATGTTTCCCGGGCACCTAATGGAGTTGAAGTCAACTCTATTCAATCAATTGTCGCTGTCCCGCCATGGAGCCCCACACACGCTTAACAAGATAACAGATACTATGAAGTTTTAGTAAATGTGTTATCGCAAAGTTATGACTGTCAGGGCTAATGTTAGGATCCTTGATCTGAAGGTATTATAACAGGTTTAAGTAGTTTTAAGTATTTTTAAGTAGTTGAAACACAAGAGCTATAAATCCAGTGCACTACAGTATATGGTAAATTACATCTACAGTACATACCATCTTCCATCTACATCAATCTATATGGTAGATGGACAGCAGCACTTTACCCAGAGTCAGATATGAGCATGTGTTGAAATGTATGGCTCATTCTCAGGTCTGTGTAAAATAGAATAGTCTGTCTTCTCTTGGCAGTATGCCATAAGGTGCATTACCCGGATCCTTGTCTCAATGGATTGTATTACAGCAGCGTTTTTTAGGTTTGCATCAATCATAGGCCATTTCTGGACTGGAATCATTGGACTATATGTTATTTCTTTCTATTTAGCAATTTTTGTGATTGATTTGCAAATTTCAGCATGCTGCCATTTGTGTTGTGTCTTACTGTTGTGTCTTACAGAGTCGAGTATTGTAAGAAATGGCATTCACACACATTCTGGATAACTTGATGTAGTATTATGTGATATTATTATGTGGAATAAAGAAGAGACAGAGAGAAACCAAGTCAGTTGTCCAACTGAAATGTGTCTTCTGCATCAGAGAGGTGCGGGGGGCTACCTCGACATCAACGGCACCCAGGGAACAGCGGGTTAACTGCCTTGCTCAGAACAATATATTTTTACCTTGTCAGCTCAGGGATTTTATCCAGCAACCTTCCTGTTACTGGGCCAACACTCTAACCACTAGGCTACCTGCCGCCCCAGAACACAAGTAGAAAGAGAGAAGAGATAAGACACCCCTATAAGACACTCTCTGTAAGGGAGAAGCAGGAAATGAAGCCTGAAGGTATCCATTCAGCTGTAGCAATGTAATTCCAGCTGATACTTTTCTACATGTGAAACATGGCTTGGTTAAGCCTGCCTGGCAGCTTCTGGATAGGGGGAATCTCTCTCTCTCTCTCCCACCCCTCACCCCCTCTCCCTCCTCTCTCATAACTATCTCTCCCTAACCCTTGGAGCATGTGATAAAGTGTTTAATTGTAAGAGTGACACTGGCATGGCATGTGAGTTACATACAGTAAGTGGGGCACCTCGGGGTTAGAATATGGAATACCCATTATAGTGTAACAACAGAGATCTCGTAATCATGGTTGTGTCCCAAATGGAACCCTATTCTCTATATAGCACACTACTTTTGACCAGAGCATTATGGGTCCTGGTCAGAAGTAGTGCACTAAATAGGGAATAGGGTACCATTTCCTTGATGTTAATGAGAAGCCTATGCCATAGAGTGTCAGCGTTGCCTGTGTGTGTGTGTTTCTGTATGTGTGTGTGTGTGCATGCGAGTGTGCGTGTGTGTTTGTGTGTCAGCGCTGCCTGAGACACGCAGACATGTTTCAGTTGAAATCCAGAATGCTTTTCAGAGTATTGTGTACCCCTTTTATGCGATACCGTGATTTAGTTATGTTTCCAGAGATGTAGGAACTCTGTCACATAAAAGGGGACATTGCAGTAAAAAATGTACATCATTATTAATTTTTTTATCCTGCAGTGCTGTAGTGTTTGGATGGAAAATCAGTTATTCCTACCATACAGAAAATGACATATGATCATATTTAGCATAGAAAAACATGTAATCCTTTTAATAAACCAAAATATGCTTGCGGGGTATTGTATTTTGGTGAAATTCATTAACATATCAGTCTGCCAGATTTATCAGCCCCTCAAGTGAATCTCAGTAATGGGTGTTAGCTAACACCATTCCACTATCCAGTGACAAACCGATCCCACAGATTCACACAAATGTAATTTCTTAATTTGTCAATGTCTAGAGACAGACAGCATTTAGTCCCTGCACAGATCTTCCAGTGTGGAGAAACTCTTTAATTCACAATTACTTTCTTATCCCTCTGTGTCTCCAATATTATTTAATCACACCCATAATCATTCAATAACACTCTTTAATCATTACATATTTGTTCCTTTTAGCCTGTGGAGGACATTCCGAGGGACATTACAGATCTAAGACAACAGAATAACCCCAGTTTCTAGAACTCCCTAAGAAACATATGTATTATTCATACGAATGACATCATTTAAAAGGCATGACAGAGAGAGAGAGAGAGAGGGAGAGGGAATAAAACAAATAATGAGTCCTAGCTGCTCCCTGTACTGTATTGGAGAGATAAAGAAACCAGGGAAATGTATATAATATCTGGATTTCATAACTTACTGTATAATGTCTTTGGTTGCTTTCTAATGCATTCCAAACGGGACCCTTTTCCGTGTTTACCATTTATAGTGCACTATTTTTGACCTGAGCCCTATGGTTCAAAGGTAGTGTACTATACAGGGTATACGGTGCCATTTGGGACACAGACTTTGCGATTTCCATAATGAGGCCACAGAATCACTCCACCATGCTCTACGGAAGAGACAAAAATAATATAATCCACTGCAAATGTCACAAATGAAAAAGGTTTGATGTTGCATTGCACCCTTGACACTGTGATATTGGATATTGAGTGGATTCCATAGTCTCATTTCAAAAGCCACACCTTGACCTCTGATATGGGGCTGAAGGTGAGAAGGTAGACAGGGCCACACATGGTGAAGCCAGTAGTGAAGTGTGGGCTGTTATGGCTAGAAAGAATGAATGGGATATGGTTCTATTTCTGTAGGGATATAAACATAGATGAATACTACGGATAGAGTGAGTCACCAGACAGAGCGAAAAGACTCATAGATGCACCAAGCATTCACAGACGGACGTACAGAAACCTGCACACGCATGCACGCACACACACATCATCATCATCATCATTATAGCTATCTGCGGCACTAAGGTGTTTTCTCAGCTTGGAGGTTCGGGGGGTCCAGCCACTACTAATCTAATGCACACATTATTCAGCCAACCACCATCTATTTAAAGGAGAGCATTGCTAGATTTATTGGCCAGGTTTAACTGTATGGTAAAATAACGCATTAAGTAGATGATATCACAGTGGATGGAACGATTATGCACGCTTGCAGAAAGTGGAGGAGGCCTTCTTAATTAAATGCAAGGTCCTGGTTATACATCACTGGCTCCAATACACACACACATAGACACACACACAAACTGACACACACACACACACACACACACACACACACACACACACACACACACACACACACACACACACACACACACACACACACACACACACACACACACAGGCCACTTAACCAAACCGGGAGTTATTTTTCTCTAAAAAAGGGACAAAACGCTGAGCTGCAGGGTTTTTGAATTTCCTCTTCATGAGTATTTGTCGTGAAAATGCTCTGGAGTTTTTGCATTGTGCTGGGTTTTCGAAGGGCCCGATTTCAGTCCTAAGTGGCTCATTTTGGGAGCATGCGCCATGTGCCGTTCTGCCAAGGGACAGCACACTTCATTTTACTATGATTGGTTGACAAATCTTCTTGTTTAGCAGAATGGCTAAATGAAGTGTGTTGCTCACCCAAATGGCTATACTTGGCCCAGGACACTGTGGCATGTTATTGCAGAGTAAAACTGTAGTGTTTACCGACTAACTGGGGAGTCATAAGGAGGGAGTGACTATATATAGAGAGAAAGGCTATGACCGCAGTTTGTAAGGACACTCCAACAACATGGCCATGCTAGTGCCAACCCTTTTTCTACTGTTTGACTGTTTCAACAGTCGTGACGTGACTATCATTAACCTGTTCTTGGCCCGGGTCAGTGTTCGGAGGTTTGGAGAGTCTGGCGTGCCCAAAGTAAAATGCCTGGTACTCAGGCCCAGAAACTAGGATATGCACATAATAGTCCAATAGTAGTATTGGATAGAAAACACTCTGAAGTTTCTAAAACTGTTAAAATAATGTCTGTGAGTATAACAGAACTGATTTGGCAGGCGGAAACCCGAGGAAAATCCATCCGGAAAAATGTGATTCTGTGAGGTACCTGTTTTGCCTTTGACTTGCTATAGGAAATTCTGGAATCCAGCTCCCAGGTTGCAGTACCTATGGCTTCCACTAGATGTCAACAGTCTTTAGACAAGGTTTCATGCATTTATCTAGAAAAATCGAGGAGGAGTAAGACAAGAATTGGCAAGGGGAGTGAGGAAGTAACTTTTCTGTTTTACGCGCGGGACCGTGAGGATCGATTAGAAATGTTGTTTGATTTGTTTGGACAAAGTTTATAGGTATATTTTTAACGCTTTGTATGTCTTGTAATATGGACGAGTGAACGGTGGATTTTCTGAACAAAACGCGCCAACCAAACTGAGCTTTATGGATATAAAGAGGGACTTTTTCAAACAAATTGAACATTGTCTTGCTTGGACCCTTCGGTTGCCATTAGAAGAAGATCTTCAAAGGTAAGCAATTTATTTTATCGCTTTTTCTGAGTTTTGTGAGACCCGTGCTGGTTATGCTATTATGCTAATGCAGAAAATATGTGGGACGCTGTCCTCAGACAATCAAATGTTATGCTTTCGCCGTAAAGCCTTTTTGACAACGGTGTGATTGCCAAGAATCTAAGCTTTTGAACAGTGTGCAACACTTGTATTTTCATGAATGTTTAAAATGAGTATTTTTGTAATTTGAATTTGGCGCTCTGCATTTCACCGGATGTTGTCAAAATCGATCCCGTTCATGGGATTGTATCCCTAACAAGTTAATGTGATGTGATGCTATTTATCGAATATTTAGCTATGTTTAATTATTATTTGATTAAATGAATCATGTAACAATTAACTTCTTAGGGCTAGGGGGCAGTATTTTGAAGTTCGGATGAAAAGCGTTAAAATAATGTCTGTGAGTATAACAGAACTAATATGGCAGGCAAAAACCAGAGCAAAATCCATCCGGGATGTCTGAATCAGTCATGTCACACTGTTTTCAATAGGCCAGCTATTCAAAGCCTCATAGTTTAACCCCCAGATTGCAGTTCCTATGGCTTCCACTAGATGTCAACAGTCTTTAGAAAAAGGTTGTAAGCTTCAATCATGAAAATCAAGGGAGTAAGATCACTTGTTCCTGAGTTCACGTCGAGTGTCCTGTTTTGGATTTTGCGCGTAACAGGGAATGCGCTCTCAGTTCTTTTTCTCTTCTATTCAGCAGGTCATATTCCTCTTCTATTCAGCAGGTCATATTCCGTCTGAAATATTATAGTTAATATTCATTTTAGGGTATCTGAGTATTGATTACAAATGCTGTTTGACTTTTTTCGACTAACTTTACGGGTACTTTTGGGATATCGTTTGTCTGCATGGATGAAAGCCTTTGGGCAGGTGGATTACGGAACAAAACATGCCAACCAAACGGAGCTATATGGATATAAAGAGGAACTTTATCGAACAAAAGGACATTTTATTGTGTAACTTGGACGCTTGGGTCTGCCATTAGAGGAAGATCATCAAAGGTAAGCGATTTATTTTATGCGTTTTGTGACACCTCTGCTGGTTATGTTATTATGCTAATTGAGTTTTTGAGTGTGGCGCTGTCCTCAGACAATCAAATGTTCTGCTTTCGCCGTAAAAACTTTTTGAAATCTGACAATTCTGTTAGATTAACAAGAGTCTAAGCTTTTGAAGGGTGTGCAGCATTTGTATTTTCATGAATGTTTGAAATGAGCATTTTTGTAATTTGAATTTGGCGCTCTGCATTTCACCGGATGTTGTCAAAATCGATCCGTTCACGGGATTGGATCCGTAACAGGTTAACTCATTAGTAACCTGGGGCACCAAAGGAAAAGTTTGTTTACTGAGTTAACGTTTCCAAATAAACTCAAGAATATACCTGAATATCTCAATATCATAGCAGTCAATAATCAATAATTTCCTCAAATCAGTCTCATTCTGAACGTTGCATAATCTGTTAAATCTGCACAAACCCGGGTCTCTGTGTTGATTATTTATTTATGAACAAGCTAAATGGTAGCCTCTTGGGGATTGCTGGGGCGCTAGCGCCCCACTCCCGACACTACCCGGTGAAATGTGAGGCGCCAAATTCAAAATCCAAAAGTTGAATTATTAAACATCCACCAATATACAAGTGTTCCATACTCATCAAAAGCTCTGTTTCTTGGCAATATCACAGCGTTGTCAGATTTCAAAAAGGCTTTACGGCGAAAGCACAACATTTGATTGTTTGAGGGCAGCACCTAACATATTTTTGCCATTACCATAATTTCATAAGCCTCCACGGTTCACAGAAAACACATTTCACAGCGAAAACAAATCAATTACCTGTTGAAGAACTTCTNGAATATAAACTGAGCTCTAAAGACGGAAAAAAACACAGTGCGCGCTTGGCGAGAGCGCGCGTCCACTCCTATAGACTTCCAAAGAGACACTTCCTGATTTCCTCTTCTTCTCTGCTCTATTTCATCCAAACAGAATCAAAACACTTTCTCGAGACTGTTGACATCCAGAGGAAGCGATCGGTACTGCATTCATATGCCCTTATAAGGGCATTTTCATGAGGGAGGGGTTCCAAATGAGGCACTCTGTGAAAACCACTTTTTCCAGGACAGAAATTCCTCGGGGTTTCGCCTGCCATATCCGTTCTGTTTTACTCACAGACAAATGGTTAACCGTTTTAGAAAATTCAGAGTGTTTCCTATCCAATGGTACCAAATATGTGCATATCCTATTGTCTGGGCCTGAATGGGAGGCATTTCCCTAAGAAGTTAACATAAGATACACATACACACAGTCTAGGTTCTTGATTAGAACTTAATACAATGCAAACAGGTCCCTAGCGGACCAACACAATATGACACGTTACACAAGATGGAGATTTAAAGAGAGAGAGAGCAAGAGAACAAAGCAATACTTGGTCCTGCTTGAATTCACCTTCTCAGATACAGTACTTAGGACAGCTACTCAACCGTAGCATTGATTGTTAAGAGGTTCCTTTGTCTTCTTCAACCTCGTGTGCGTTTCGGGGTCGTGACTAATCATGGACCTTGGCTGCAGCGCTTGGTCCTCTAGTGTAGTATGTTAATTCTTAACTCACATGCTTTATACCCTCGGGTCAAAAGGGGGCATTTCCATCTTTATGACACGTTTTCTGGGTTCCATGGGGCGTAGCTCATTACAAGGTAAGGTATTAGAATTTACTATGATCTCGTTTAGACAACTAAAATCACAGTCTTGTCATCACAAAAACATTATCTTTAATCTGGATATTTCCTACACAACGTAAAGAATGTAAACATCATATACACATTATGAAAACTCTTCAAGTTACAATGTTTTCGATGTACTTTTAATAACATCATAAAATAGACATTAATTTTCATATTCCATCCATCATGATTTCCACCATTTGTCTGATCAAATATATTGTCCCAAAGTCCATTTATTTGATGTTTTAGTTTTGGGCAGTAGACTTTCTTAAGGCACACAACATTCCAGACACCCAAACTAGGTGTCATAAAACCCCCATTCATCCCTCTCCTCCTCGGCAGGAGAGAGATATCTCTGTACAGCTGAATCACTATAACCTGATCCTCACAGGCCAGTCATGACACTACTATTAAACATATTCCAGGGGTCCTTTTAAACCGACAACACTGCACACACATGCTCATACGATAAAAAGCTCCATCAATCTCTACATCAAACTTTCTTAAACCATGCAACATTTAGCTCTCGTTTGTGAGAAGCATTTCAGTGTTTGAATAACCCATACATTTTCCACAGTAAGCAACTCACCCCGGGATAATTCAGCCGGAATCAAATGCTCACACTCTTTTTACCATTCCGCTCCTGTGGGCCTCCCTCCCTAGCTTTTCATTGAACAACCTTGTTTCTCGTAAAATGGGAACTAGGGACAAGTTCAGCTGTTGATGGCTGCTTCTGCTGCTGCTGTAGCAAAAAATACAGACTCAAGGGTAAAGCAAGACGAAACAAGTTAAAGTTGCCTATTTCTTTCTGTAATAAAAAAACACAGCGAGCCTTCTGTGGTACAGATGCCGGTAAACATAGCCATCACAGATATAGAGGATTGAGTAAAGTGCTATTTGGTTTCCAATCTGCTAGGGATTTGTTGTTGTTGGGGTGTGTGTTAGACAACTCTGTTAGCTACTGATTCTATTTCTCCCCGTAGAAATGTTGTTGCAGCCTTGTGGCTGCTGTGTCGTTTTCTATTGAGTTTTATTGTATTACATCGTATTGTGCCATCCTCCAACCTCTCTCATCATAGTGCAACATGCTATAATCAATTTAAAGCAGCAGAAACTTTGAGGCGTGCCAACTGCCAAGCAGGAGACTTGTATCCCCTGATTGGTGGTGTCACGAACACGGCTCGAAGCCAGTAACAAAAAGGGAGACAACATGGAGATAAGGAATAACAAAATATATTTAATAACTGAAGTAACCTATATATAATAAACAATGGGGTATGTAGTCAGTAGTGTAAGTGAGTGGTTGTGTGCATAAATGTGATAATGACGGGTGTTGAAAGGTGCCAAAAACAAACAAACAAACGAACAACCAAAATGGACACAAAAATGCCGGGCCCAGGTGTGTCCCATTTTGCTGACGACCCTCCCGGCCCCTCCCACCGACATTCTAATAAGGTAAACAAGAGCAAAGAGAAAGAATACGGCAGACAGTGGAAGGCTCGTCACAGTCGGGTGAACTAATTCACAGAATTTTTTCTAAACTGTTACATAATCAAGATGGCCACAGACTGAGTAGAGCTGGGCAATATGGTCAAAAAATCCATATTGCGATAAATTGTCTGAATTGATACGATAACGATAAATAGAACGATAACTTTGTAATATTAATGTGCACCACATTTTGTAGCAAATAATTGTCCCATTAACATTCACCCATATTGGGGGGGTGGGTGTAGTTGTGGGTATGTGAGTGGGTGTGTGCGTTTGTTGGGTTCCATGTAGAACCCTCCACAGAGGATTCTACATGGAACCGAAAATGGTTCTACCTGGAACCAGAAACGGTTCTACCTGGAACCAAAAGGGGTTCTCTTATGGAGACAGCCAAATAACCCTCTTTGGAACCCTTTTTGTAGGAGTGTACCTGCACTGGAGAAGGTGAAATAACGCACTGATCCCACAATATATGCTTTTCACGTCACTCTACAGTAACAAGAAATACACAAGTGGCTTCTGGTAGCCTACAGTAGATGTGGAGTGTGTGGAGGAGAATTTGAGGTCCTGAAGGCAGTTCAACCCATTCATATGTACTTTCAAACAAAGTTTTTTTATAGAAATTCCTGTGGTTACAAAGCCAATAAGTCTCATGAAGAGTGAACAGTGAAAACAGAATAATGTAAAAGAACAGTTTGTTGCATTGGACAAGGGCCAGCTTGACAAGAGACACAGACCTGTTCCAAGGTATTACCCCCAGTATACAGGATTCCATTAGTAAAGCTGTTATGACCACTGGGCAGTAGCGGTATGTTTCCTTTATTTTGGCTGTCCATGCCATCTTGTAATCCTATACCATCTTGTAATCCTATTCTTCTTCTTGTCTCTCTGTCTCTGTCTCTGTCTCTGTCTCTGTCTCTGTCTCTCTCTCTCTCTGTCTCTCAGGGTTCTGTATTTTATGGTGTCGTCTGGAGAGAACTAAAATTATGTCTCTGTCTGTGGGACAATTTTATTACCATTAGAAATATAATATTTCAGAGTATATCATGGATTTATATGGTTTGATATCAGATCTTAGGACTTTGTTGTTACGTATCACTGAGTGTTCAATTAACTTAATTCCATTAGGGTGTCATGATGATGATGATGATAAGAATACAGTAGAAAATCAAGTGTGTTGTTAACTTTGTCATTAAAAATCTCTTAATGGGATTGAAATCAATTAACTTATACGTTATAAAATCACTCTTATAGTGCTCTCATTTTGAATGTTTGCGTAAAAAAAAAATGTAATTACTAAATCACCCATGCACATTGATCTGAAATACGTGTTACACCCTTGAAGAACAAGGTTGTTTGAGAAACTTGACACTTAAGACTATGAAAGTCAAGAAATCACAATGCATTTTGATTATCAAAGACAAGCACTCAACTAAGATGTACCAAAATTGTCACAAAGGTCAAACTGTCTGCACTTCAGTTTGAAGACAGCCGTAGACAGCTTTATCTCTACATGTCCTTAGACTTCTGACAAAAAGCAACCAAAGAATACAAAGAGCCAAGATTAGCACGACTCAAACACGGATCAATGATGTTGGATAAGTCAAGCATCACAGGCTACAATCATCCCATTTCGACAGAGATTCACCTCTTCCCTCTCAAACTCTTTGGCTGCTCTACTCCAACACAATGCTTGCTGTGCAGCTAAATTACCCGCTATCCTTCCACACCGTTCTCCACAGCATCTCTGTCTTAGGGGCGAACAGTTAGGAGGTTTTGAGGAGGAGACAGCCCAGCGGCCGTCTGAAATCCCACAGATAGATCTTAACACCCTGGTCATTAGCTTTTCTCACCGTGACAGGACTTCCTGTGTATGTGTGAGTATGTATGTGTGAGCGTGTGTGTGTGTGAGCGCGTGTGTGTGAGCATTTGTGTGAGTGAGAATGTGTATGTGAGCCCACTCACGTGTGTATGTGGATGGCGGTGTGGCCCCGCAGTCTTTTTGATGTGGCAGGCCCGTTGGTCCCCTGTGGCAGGCCCTCTCCATTCCCTCCCCTCCGACACCTATGATCTACACAACCAGTCCCAGCACTGATAAAGGCCAGACAGGAACCTACCCACCATGCACCTGGCTGTGTGTTGATCAAGAAGCAGGCCAGATCCCATCCCAGCAGGCCATGGGAAGAGGGCCAGAGAGGAGAGAGTATGAGGGGCTCAGAGGCACCACACGATATGGCCAATGTATATGGCCAGTGTAGTGTTGCATCGGTGTGTTTGTATACGGCCTCCACCGCAGTTACATACCAACTGCCAGGGTGGGCTCAGTGATACCTATATTATACACATACACAAGTAAAACATTTTTCACTATGATTGATGACTCCAAAGAGAGGAGAGAGAGACGCACAAAGAGACAAAGAGACTACCAGACAGAAGAGGAGCCAAGTACCTATCAAATATCTTCTCCCCTATCCCCAACTGTCCACAGCTGTCATGGGAACATAATCAAAGTCACTCCCCTGCTCCTTGATTGTGATGTGTCTCATCAACTCTCTGGGTTCGGCAGCCGCAGCAGGACTGATATTGCAGAATTGCACTATCATCGATTACCTTCCCTCAGGACCACAGCCACAGGCTGCCTGTCTCTTCATTCCCTCACTCACCGTCGACAGACAGACCAGGGTTTGAGTATTTGTTGTCTTTCAAATACGTTGAGCCTTTGATAGAGCCTGACTGGCGTGAACCCAGATCTGGTCATCGATGCTGCTGCTGCTGCAAAGACCACTGTGTGTGTGTGTGTGTGTGTGCCCGTGTCTCTCTGTCCGTCTGTGTCCATCTCTGTGTATGTGTCTGTGGCCTCATGGTGATTGAAAGGTCAGTCATCCTTCCTCCACACCTCTGTTTTGAATGACTTGCTCATGGGGTTATTTGTTAAGTGTCTGTCAGCTCATTTAAATGCTGTAATTATATGTGTGTTGGTATCACCTGAGGGTCCTTGAGGACTGCATACAGAGATAGTAGGCCCTCTCTCTCTCTCTCCTTGCCTTCTGATTGCTGGAGGATATGGTCAATTTTCAACAACTCTGAAGAATAGAACAACTCCATTCTATTTCAATTCAAGCGTTGGCCAGTTACGTAAGCACTAATGCTAACAATGCCAATTTATCATGATAGGTATAAACACAGTTTACCCTCCACTACAAATCGAATCAAATCAAATCAAAATGTATTTGTAACATACATGTGTTTAGCAGATTTTATTTCGAGTGTAGCGAAATGCTTGTGTTTCTAGCTCTAACAGTGAAGTAATATCTAACAGTAATAGGAATTGAATTAAGAATATATAAATATTGGGCGAGCAATGTCAGAGCGGCATAGCCTCAGATTCAATAGGATAGAATACAGTATATACATATGACATGAGTAATGCAAAATATGTAAACATTATTAAAGTGAATAGTGTTCCATTATTAAAGTGGCCGGTAATTCCAAGCTTCCCATTCCATAAGCATCCCACAATAAGTTGGGTGAATTTTGGCCCATTCCTCCTGACAGAGCTGGTGTAACTGAGTCAGGTTTGTAGGCCTCCTTACTTGCACACGCTTTTTCAGTTCTGCCCACAAATTTCTATGGGATTTAGGTCAGGGCTTTGTGATGGCCACTCCAATACCTTGACTTTGTTGTCCTTAAGCCATTCAGCCACAACTTTGGAAGTATGCTTGGGGTCATCGTCCATTTGGAAGTTCCATTTGCGACCAAGCTTTAACTTCCTGACTGATGTCTTGAGATGTTGCTTCAATATATCCACATAATTTTACTCCCTCATGATGCCATCTATTTTCTGAAGTGCACCAGTCCCTCCTGCAGCAAAGCACCCCCACAACATGATGCTGCCACCCCCGTGCTTTACGGTTAGGATGGTGTTCTTCGGCTTGCAAGCCTCCCTCTTTTTCTTCCAAACAGTTATATTGTTGTTTCATCAGACCAGAGAACATTTCTCCAAAAAGTACAATCTTTGTCCCCATGTGCATTTGCAAACCGTAGTCTTTCTTTTAATGGCGGTTTTGGAGCAGTGGCGTCTTCCTTGCTGAGAGGCCTTTCAGGTTATGTCGATTTAGGACTCGTTTTACTGTGGATATAGATACTTTTGTACATGTTTCCTCCAGCATCTTCACAAGGTCCTTTGCTGTTGATCTGGGATTGATTTGCACTTTTCGCACCAAAGTACGTTCATCTCTAGGAGACAGAATGCGTCTCCTTCCTGAGCGGTATGACGGCTGCATGGTCCCATGGTGTTTATACTTGCGTACTATTGTTTGCACAGATGTACGTGGTACCTTCAGGTGTTTGGAAATTGCTCCCAAGGATGAACCAGACTTTTGGAGGTCTACAATTTTATTCTGAGGTCCTGGCTGATTTCTTTTGATTTTCCCATGATGTCAAGCAAAGAGGCACTGAGTTTGAAGGTAGGCCTTGAAATACATCCACAGGTACACCTCCAATTGACTCAAATGTCAATTAGCCTATCAGAAGCTTCTAAAGTCATGACATAATTTTCTGGAATTTTCCAAGCTGTTTAAAGGCACAGTCAACTTAGTGTATGTAAACTTCCGACCCACTGGAATTGTGATACAGTGAATAATAAGTGAAATAAAATAATCTGTCTGTAAACAATTGTTGGAAAAATTACTTGTGTCATGCACAAGTCCTAACCGACTTGCCAAAACTACAGTTTGTTAACAAGAAATTTGTGGAGTGGTTGAAAAATTAGTTTTATTGACTCCAACCTAAGTGTATGTAAACTTCCGACTTCAACTGTATATAGGACAGCAGCCTCTAACATAATTTAACAGTCTGATGGCCTTGAGATTGAAGCTGTTTTTAGTCTCTTGTCCCAGTTTGAGGCACCTGTACTGACCTCGCCTTCTGGATGATAACGGGGTAAACAGACAGTGGCTTGGGTGGTTGTTGTCCTTGATGATCTTTTTGGCCTTCCTGTGACATCGGGTGCTGTAGGTGTCCTGGAGGGCAGGTAGTTTTCCCCCGGTGATGCGTTGGGCAGACCACACCAGCCTCTGGAGAGCCCTGCGGTTGCGGGCGGTGCAGTTGCCGTACCAGGCAGTGATACAGCCCGACAGGATGCTCTCAATTGTTGGGTGAGAGGTTATTTTCCTGGCACCACGCTCCCAGCGCCCTCACCTCCTCCCTGTAGGCTGTCTCGTCATTGTTGGTAATCAGGCCTACTACTGTTGTGTCGTCTGTAAACTTGATGATTGAGTTGGAGGCGTGCAAGGCCACGCAGTCATGGGTGAACAGGGAGTACAGGAGGGGGCTGAACACGCATCCTTGTGGGGCCCCAGTGTTGAGTATCAGAGAAGTGGAGGTGTTTTTTTCCTACCTTCACCACCTGGGGGCGGCCCATCAGGAAGTCCAGGACCCAGTTGCACAGGGCGGGGTTCAGACCCAGGACCTCAAGTTCAATGATGAGCTTGGTGGGTATTAATTGTGTTGAATGCTGAGCAATGGTCAATGAACAGCATTCTTACATAGGTATTCCTCTTGTCCAGATGGGATAGGGCAGTGTGCAGTGCGATTGCATCGTCTGTGGATCTATTGGGGCGATAAGCAAATTGAAGTGGGTCTAGGGTGTCAGGTAAGGTAGAGGTGATATGATCCTTGACTAGTCTCTCAAAGCACTTCATGATGACAGAAATGAGTGCTACAGGGCGATAGTAATTTACTTCAGTTACCTTTGCTTTCTTGGGTACAGGAACAATGGTGGACATCTTGAAACATGTGGGGACAGTAGACTGGGATAGGGAGAGATTGAATATGTCCGTAAACACTCCAGCTAGCTGGTCTGCGCCTGCTCTAAGGTTGCGGCAAAGGAAGCCTTGCGAGGGTTAACACGTTTAACACGTTTAAATGTCTTACTCACGTCGGCCATGGAGAAGGAGAGCCCATTGTCTTTGCTAACTGGCCGCGTCGGTGGCACTGTGTTATCCTCAAAGTGGGCGAAGAAGGTGTTTAGCTTGTCCGGAAGCAAGACGTTGGTGTCCGTGACATTTCCCTTTGTGGTCCATGATTGTCTATAGACCCTGCCACATACGTCTCGTGTCTGAGTCGTTGAATTGCGACTCCAGTTTGTCTCTATACTGACGTTTTGCCTGTTTCATTGCCTTACGGAGGGAATAACTACACTGTTTGTATTCGGCCATGTTCCCAGTCACCTTGCCATGGTTAAATGCTATGGTTGCGTGAATGCTGCCATCTATCTATGGTTTCTGGTTAGGGTAGGTTTTAATAGTCACAATGGGTACAATATCTTCTATACACTTCCTGATAAACTCAGTCACCGTATCAGTATATACGTCAATATTATTCTCGGAGGCTACCCAGAACATATCCCAGTCCACGTGTCAAAACAATCTTGAAGCGTGGATTCCGATTGGTCAGACCAGCATTGAATAGTCCTTAGCACAGGTACTTCATGTTGGAGTTTCTACCTGTAGGAAGGGAGGAGCAAAATGGAGTCGTGATCAGATTTGCCAAAAGGAGGGCGGGCGAGGTACGTACTTGTAGGCATCCTGGAAGTTGGACTAGAAGTGGTTTAGTGTTTTAGCAGTGCGAGTACTACAGTCAATGTGTTGATACAATTACGGCATTCTTTTCCTCAAATTTGCTTTGTTAAAAGAGAAGTGCACTATACAGGAAATAGGATGCCATTTCAAATGAAGCCAAAGTTTGCGTCAAATGTACATCATGTCCCTTAACGTGGTCTTTGGACCCACTCTTATTAATGCTGTGATGTGTTTCGGGACCAGGCCAATGGAAAAAGAGAGAAAGAGAGACCGAGAAAGAGAGAGAGAGCCTGGATTACATGCAACAAATAACAACAAACCCTTGGTGTGCTGCCATCATGAAACGACCATCAGTTCTCTATGATCAGTCATGTGTTTGCATCTAAAACAGGACCCCAAAATGGTTGCAGTGTAATGCACCATCTACCATCTATTCAAGTCTGCTGTATGTATCTTTATTGTTTTATTTTATTTATGAGCAGTAACCGTAAAAAGAAAAGCATAAAGTAAGACGTGCGGATGGGGAATTTCCTTTTTGAAAAAGGACATTTGTATGCAGATTTTGGCCCCTATTATAAACATACATGTCCGCGAGAGCGCACACACACACACAGTCACACACAGACGCGCACACACTCACACGCGCGCTCACACACACACACACACAGAACACACACACATACAGAACACCCCCCTCCCCCCTCTCCTCTTGGTTCTATGGGTTCCTTGGCTGGCAGAGCTCTCTGCAGTGAGGGGAGGCAAGTGGGAGGGGAGGCAGACCGCTCCATCTGTGTAGGGAACAGGGGGGCCTGGCAGGCTCACTCTGCAGACAAGATCAGCCATCCTCTCTCTCAGCTCAGCCTTCATTTCCCCCTCTGCTTTCATGTGACTGGGACTGGAGGAGCAGAATGGGAGTGTAGCCAGACAGCCAGTCCAGTCTCCCCTCTCTTTCTGTTTGGCTGTAAGATATAATGGCTAGACAATGCACAGCCCCCATAGAGATGGCATATATTCAGTTCTATGGCACCAGACCATGTTGATGGCACAACCCCCATAGTGATCACATATTAATTTATATGGCACCACCACCTATGTAAATATTCTATATTCATTTAATCTCGATGGCAGAGGCACCACTAGGGATGAAGATGGCACCGACAGAGAGGGCTGCCGTGCTTCTAGCTCTTCTAGTTACTTCTTACATTATTAGCCCAGAAAATGTTTTGTGTTATTACATACAGCCGGGAAGAACTATTGGATATCAGAGCGGTAGTTACTCACCAGCAACAGCAAGTATCTAACAAGATTACTTGTTAGATACTACTGCATGGTCGGAACTAGAAGCACAAGCATTTCGCTACACTTGCATTAACATCTGCTAACCATGTGTATGTGACAAATAAAAATTGATTTGATTTGAGCACTACCAGCATTACAACCAAGAATACGACTTTCCCGAATCGGATCCTTTGTTTATACCCTCCAGGGCAATTGAACTGACTCCAGAGGCCAATCCAAAACAAGGCCAGCGGCGGAGAGGTACTCGGAGTGGTCTTCTAGTCCGACTTATATTCCTCGCTAATGTTTCACGGACAAATAGCTCTCTCGGGATATACTGTTTGAGTCTGTCCAGCCAGTTGGCTTCTCAATTCGTTGCGCAGACAGGAATAAATATCTCTCTGTGAAAAAAGAAGGGTGCGGGTGTATGTTTCATGATTAACGGTTCATGGTGTGATTGTGATAACATACAGGAACTCGGGTTCTTTTGTTCACCCGATCTAGAATACCTCACAACCAAATGCCGACCGTATTACCTCCCAAGAGAATTCTCTTCAGTTATAGTCACAGCCGTGTATATCCCCTCTCAAGCCGATACCAAGACGGCCCTCAAAGAACTTCACTGGATTTTATGCAAACTGGAAACCACATATCCTGAGGCTGCATTTATCGTAGCTGGGGATTTTAACCTCTACGGGCTAGGGGGCAGTGTTCAGAAGTACGGAGAGTCTGACGTGCCCAAAGTCAACTGCTGGTTACTCAGGCCCAGAAGCTAGGATATGCATATAATACATGTAGTTGGATAGAAAACACTCTGAAGTTTCTAAAACTGTTAAAATAATGTCTGTGAGTATAACAGAACTGATATAGCAGGCGAAAACCAGAGGAAAATCTTTTTAGGTCACTGTCTTTCCATTGACCTGCCATTGCCTATAGAGGGAATTAGCTCCAAGATTGCAGTTCCTATGGCTTGCACTAGATGTCAACAGTCTTTAGACATGGTTTCAGGCTTATTTTTGAAAAATTAACAAGAAATTGAAGTTCTTCCAAGTGGCTCATGAAACGGACACTACTGTTTTGTGCACGTGAATGGGTGCACGCTCCTCATTATTTTTCTTTCCTATTGAACAAACTATTTTCCGTCTGAAATATTATAGTTTATTTAGAAATTTGAAAACCTGAGAATTAATTAGGAACATCGTTTGACTTGTTTGGACGAACTTTACCGGTACTTTTGGGTTTTCTTTTTCTGCATGTTGAACGACTGGATTACAGAATTCCATGGCGCCAACTAAACTGACTTTTGGGGATATAGAAGGACTTTATCGAACAAAACGACCATTCTTTGTGTTCCTGGGACCCGTGGGATTGCAAACAGAGGAAGATCTTCAAAGGTAAGTGATTTATTCTATCGCTATTTTAAATTTTGTGACCCCTGTGCTGGTTTGAAAAATATGTTGTTGTGGGGCACTGTCCTCAGACAATAAAATGTTCTGCTTTCGCCATAAAGCCTATTATAAATCCGACAACGCGGTTTGATTACCAAGATTCTAAGCTTTTGAGTGGTGTACACTTGTATTTTCATGAATGTTTAATATGACTATTTTTGTCATTTGCATTTCACCGGATGTTTTCGTAGGTGTCCCACCGATCCCTAAGAAATTAAAACTTCTTAAGGATTGGTGTCCTGCTAGCGAGACAACTTCCGGTGAGACTGGAGGGCACGCAATTCAAATAAAAAATTAATATTATGGATTTTAAACATTTAGGCATATATAAGTGTCTTATATCAGCTGAAAGATTAAATTATTGTTAATCTAACTGCACTGTCCGATTTACAGTAGCTGTTACAGCGAAAACATGCCATGCAATTGTTTGAGGACAGTGCCTCACATCAAAATATTTTGCACTGGCACAGGTTCCATACATTCACATATAACGATTAAATATTTACTTACTTTTTGAAAATCTTCCTCTGATTTGTCATTGAAAGGGTCCCAGCTATAACACGTAGTGTCATTTTGTTAGATAAAATCCTTCTTTATATCCCAAAAAGTCAGTTCAGTTGGCGCCATCGATTTGAGTAATCCATTCGTTCAACTTGCAGAGAAAGGAATTTGAAAATCTACCCCTAAACTTTGTTTCAACAAGTCAAAATACATTTCTATCAAACTATAATATTTATTTAGGAAAGAAGTACAGTGAGGGAAAAAAGTATTTGATCCCCTGCTGATTTTGTACGTTTGCCCACTGACAAAGAAATGATCAGTCTATAATTTTAATGGTAGGGTTATTTGAACAGTGAGAGACAGAATAACAACAAAAAAATCCAGAAAAACGCATGTGAAAAATGTTATAAATTGATTTGCATTTCAATGAGGGAAATAAGTATTTGACCCCTCTGATTAACATGACTTTGTACTTGGTGGCAAAACCCTTGTTGGCAATCACAGAGGTCAGACGTTTCTTGTAGTTGGCCACCAGGTTTGCACACATCTCAGGAGGGATTTTGTACCACTCCTCTTTGCAGATCTTCTCCAAGTCATTAAGGTTTCGAGGCTGACGTTTGGCAACTCGAACCTTCAGCTCCCTCCACAGATTTTTTTATATGGGACTAAGGTCTGGAGACTGGCTAGGCCACTCCAGGACCTTAATGTGCTTCTTCTTGAGCCACTCCTTTGTTGCCTTGGCCGTGTGTTTTGGGTCATTGTCATGCTGGAATACCCATCCACGAACCATTTTCAATGCCCTGGCTGAGGGAAGGAGGTTCTCACCCAAGATTTGACGGTACATGGCCCCATCCATCGTCCCTTTGATGCAGTGAAGTTGTCCTGTCCCCTTAGCAGAAAAACACCCCCAAAGCATAATGTTTCCACCTCCATGTTTGACGGTGGGGATGGTGTTCTTGGGGTCATAGGCAGCATTCCTCCTCCTCCAAACACGGTGAGTTGAGTTGATGCCAAAGAGCTCCATTTTGGTCTCATCTGACCACAACACTTTCACCCAGTTGTCCTCTGAATCATTCAGATGTTCATTGGCAAACTTCAGACGGGCATGTATATGTGCTTTCTTGAGCAGGGGGACCTTGCGGGCGCTGCAGGATTTCAGTCCTTCACGGCGTAATGTGTTACCAATTGTTTTCTTGGTGACTATGGTCCCAGCTGCCTTGAGATCATTGACAAGATCCTCCCGTGTAGTTCTGGGCTGATTCCTCACCGTTCTCATGATCATTGGAACTCCACGAGGTGAGATCTTGCATGGAGCCCCAGGCTGAGGGAGATTGACAGTTCTTTTGTGTTTCTTCCATTTGCGAATAATCGCACCAACTGTTGTCACCTTCTCACCAAGCTGCTTGGCGATGGCCTTGTAGCCCATTCCAGCCTTGTGTAGGTCTACAATCTTGTCCCTGACATCCTTGGAGAGCTCTTTGGTCTTGGCCATGGTGGAGAGTTTGGAATCTGATTGACTGATTGCTTCTGTGGACAGGTGTCTTTTATACAGGTAACAAACTGAGATTAGGAGCACTCCCTTTAGGAGTGTGCTCCTAATCTCAGCTCGTTACCTGTATAAAAGACACCTGGGAGCCAGAAGTCTATCCGATTGAGAGGGGGTCAAATACTTATTTCCCTCATTAAAATGCAAATCATTGTATAACATTTTTCACATGTGTTTTTCTGGATTTTTTGGTTGTTATTCTGTCTCTCACTGTTCAAATAAACCTGCCATTAAAATTATAGACTGATCATTTCTTTGTGAGTGGGCAAACGTACAAAATCAGCAGGGGATCAAATACTTTTTTCCCTCACTGTATGTTGAATAGGAAACTGAATTTAACAGGTGCGTATTTCCAAGACTGTGTCCTTCTACTAAAACTGTTATTTCTTATTCGTTTTTGAAGTTACAAGCCTGAAATCTTGAACATAGACTGCTGACACCCTGTGGAAGCCATAGGAATTGCATCCAGGGAGCAATTCCTTTCAATATGACCTTTCTGTTGCATTTCTAAGACGATGGTCTCTCAACAACAAAAACTAATTCTGTTTGGTTTTTCTTCTGATTTTCTCCTACCATATCTATTGTGTTATATTCTCCTACATTATTTTAACATTTCTACAAACTTCAGGGCCTGAGCTACAGGCAGTTTACTTTGGGTACATGATTCAGACAGGAAATTGAGAAAAGGGGGCCTATCCCTAAGAAGTTTTTTAACTGATACACACTTTTGCCTTAGTGCCCTACTTTTGGCCAAGCTCTATCGGAAATATGACACCATTTGGAATGCATTCTATTTTGGACACAGCCATAAGGGAATAGGATGCCATCCCTTTGACTTTTCTGAGTATTGCCCCCCAGACGAACGACAGCCATTAACACCCATTTGTGTCCTGTGACTGTGATTATCAGTGGAAGCAGTGATACTGTATGGCTGTGTGTTGAGAGAAATATTATGAATATGTTACATCACTGCTTTCACTCTGTCTAACTGCCAGGGATGCATTGTGTGTGTGTGTGTGTGTCTGTGTGTGTGTGTGTGTGTGTTTGCGCGCTTCACAACAGGGAGTAGATGACTTTGGAAGTCTCTCCCTACTCTTGACTCTTTGTGCCTCGGGAGATTTGAGCTGTAAATCCTCCTGTTTGGTAATCTATTGTTCCTTACACACACACACACACACACACACACACACACACACACACACACACACACACACACACACACACACACACACACACACACACATCAGACAGACAGGCAGGCACACCTCAGCCTGATCCACCCCATACTAAGACTAATCACAGGATATCAGTGTTTGCAGGGAGTTTTTTTGTGTGCCACCAGGATCTCTAAGGATGAGCTGTGCCTGAGAGGGAAAACTGAATCATCACAATGAAGTGACTGAGGCTGCGTCCCAAGTGGCACCCTATTCCCTATAGATGGGGTTTTAACTTCTTAGGGAGCGGCAGCAGAGGTGACGTTTTTGTCTGGCGTGCCCAAAGTAAAATGCCTGCCACTCAGGCCCAGAAAATAGGATATGCACATAATTAGCACTATTGGATAGGAAACACTAAAAGTGTTAAAATAATGTATGTGAGTATAACAGAACTGATATAGCAGGCGAAAAACAAGAGGAAAATCCATCTGGATTTGCATTTTTTTTTGTACATGACCTTCTTCTCCAGGCTGCCTATTCATTTCTATTTTAACTAGGACTGAGACTGCAGTACCTACGGCTTCCCCTAGATGTCAACAGTCTTTATACAGTGTCTGGAAGCTCTAGCACTAAGCAGAACAGATAGGAAGAGGAAGTAGTGAAGGGACCACTTTTGTAAACAAGGTTTGACGCGCTCGAGAATGTGAACGTGCACCACTTTATTTTCCTTTCCTATCGTTCACGTTATCGTCCGGTTGAAATATTACAGCAAATATACCCAAAAGGATGCTTAAGGATACATTAAAAATGATGTTTGATTTGTTTGTAGAAAGTTTATAGGTATGAACGTGTTCTCTTCACGGTTCAATGGGCGTCTCAACGGTGGATTTTCTGATCATAACGCGCCAACCTAACTGAGATTTATGGATATAATAAATGACTTTTTCTAACAAAAGAACCATTGGATGTCTTCGTTGGACACTTGGGAAGCCCTCAGCAGAAGTTCTTCGAAAGGTAAGTGATATTTTTTAGCTCTTATATGGGTTTTGTGTGACCCGCGCTGGATATGAATTTATGCTAATGTGGAAAATATATGAGGTGCTATCCTCAAACAATCAAATGTTGTGCTTTCGCCGTAAAGCTTTTTTGAAATCTGACAACGCTGTGTTATTGCCAAGAAGCAGAGCTTTTGATGACTATGCAACACTTGTATATTGATGAATGTTTAATAATTCAACTTTTGGATTTTGAATTTGGCGCCTCTCATTTCACCGGGTAGTGCTACTCCCTATGTAGTTAAACTCTGACCCAACAAGGTCCGAAGCCTGCTGGTTTTCTGTTCTGCCTGATAATTAATTGCACCCACCTGTTGTCTCTATCATGTTTAAGGTATGACCCAGATGCAGACAGTGTCGAAGAAACAAAAGTGTATTTCTAACACAGGGGCAGGCAAACGACAGGTCAAAGGCAGGCAGGGGTCAATGATCCAGAGAGGGTGCAAAGGGACCAGAACGGCAGGCACAAAATGGCAGGCAGGCTCAGGGTCAGGGCAGGCAGGCACAACGTCAAAACCGGGAAGGGCTAGAAAATAGGTGCAAGAAACAGGCAGGAGCAAGGGAACAAATGCTGGTAGGTTTCACAAACAAAACGAACTGTCAACAGACAAACAGAGAACGCAGGTATAAATACACAGGGGATTATAGGGAAGATGGAGACAAAGGGCTGTGAGACATGGGTTTATCTCTGGACACATGAAAGTTAGGATGTATACGAAGGGTACCGAACAACAGAAGACGAACAGCAGAGGGGCTATTGATTTTGGAGATGGGAAACGGGATGATAAACCGGGGGGAGAGTTTGCGGGATTCCACCCAGAGGGGCAGATCCCGGGTGGACAGCCATACCTTCTGCCCGAGACGATACCGGGGAGCCAGGGTCCGGCGGCGATCTGCTTGTCGTCGATACCTGGAGGTGGTCTTGAGGAGGGCTGACTGGGCTCTTCTCTAGTTACGAGGACCGCGGCGGACAAACATCTGGGCAGAAGGTATGCCGACCTCTTCTTCCTGCTGAAGGAGGAGCGGGGGCTGATACCCCAGGGAACACTCAAAAGGTGACAGGCCCGGGGCAGAGCAGGGATGGGTTTTGCGGGTGTATTCGGCCCACACAAGCTGCTGGACCCCTGTCGGAGACCATGTCTACTGGTAGTCCACGGATCCGGAAGATGTGCAGCACCATGAGCTGGGCCATCTCTTTGGCAGAGGGTAGTTTGGGGAGAGGAATGAATTGGGTGGCTTTGGAAAACCGATCCACCATAGTCAGGATGGCAATGTTGCCATAAGATGGGGGAAAACCCGTGACAAAGTCCAGGGAGATGTGAGACCAGGGATGGTGAGGGACAGGCAGAGGTTGGAGGAGACCAGCCGGAGTTTGCCGAGGAGTCTTGTTTTGTGCACAAACTGTGCAAGCGGCGAAGAATGTGGAGACGTCAGGGACCATGGTAGGCCACCAAAAGCGTTGTCGCACAAACCGCGGTGAGACCGGTGAAAGCAAACCGTGGTGAGACCGGTGAAACAGATCAGGATGTGACAGTCCCAAGTCTAAATCAGTCCCTCTTTAGAAGGGAACATTGTAAAACTGCAGTTTGATGGTTTACAGTTTGAAGAAATTCCTATTGCTTTTATACCATATGTTGCCAACTATGCTCTCACAACATCAGATCAACCTCTTTGAGCATTGCTCTACTCACGGTACAGTACTGTGCTGTACTGTACTCAGTACTCTATTGCACTGTATTGTACTCTACTGTGCTCTACTAACTTTACTGTACTATATTGTACTGTACTGTGCTATCCAAACTTGTGAAACAAGTCTATGATAGGTCCAGATTTGGTCCAGTCCGGTCCATCTGTGGACATTAACATCAAGGCCAGGGTGGACTGACCTAATTTCAACTACTTTTCAACGTCCATGGACATCCGGTGTCGGTCTGTGCTCACTGGGTTAGGATGCTGGTTAGAAGGGGCTCATGGGTAGGTGTCAGTAAGAACTGGGAGAGGTGACATTAACTGGAGAGAGAGAGAGAGAGAGAGAGAGAGAGAGACTTCTGTGAACTTTCATTATCCTACCTCATGAGGGAGAGAAATTAGAAAACATCTGAAATATATGTGGGTTTTTGGTAACGGAATTACAAGGCACAAGGCCTATTTCTTAAATTTACAGAAGGTAAACCATTTCAGCAAAACTAAATAATAATTGTTGATATTAGTTGTTTGGGGTCTTTACCTCAACATTGTGTGTTGATGTATTTCTGATACTGTACTTTTCTAAGACCCCTTTTCCATCTGTTAATCCAGAAATCAAAGCCTTTCCTTATGCCTCATTTTTAAGATGGAAAATGGTTGAAAAATGTATCTATTCCTTATTGACTCTTAGTGTTCATTTGGCACCCAATTTGATAAGCTCCTATGAACTTCGCATGATGGTGCTTGTGATTCTTTTTTTGATGGAAATGCCCTTTAGATTCAGATATAGGGCATCCTTATCGCCACACAATTGAATCAAATGCAGTCTCTAGATCTCTATCCACGGATAATGGAATTCCAGAGCTCATATTTTCACGGTGTGAGGAATCTAAAGCCTTGGTGGAATCAGGATGAGCCCCTTCTATAACTCTGCTGTCAGTGGCTGTATGCGTGTGTGCGTGTATGTGCTCCCAATAAGGCAAGGCACAGTCTGGCTGACAACACACACACAGACTCGCAAACACAATGACAACTCTAACTGAAGACCACATGTTTAGAGAGTAATTGAAAGTAAGCAAGAGGGGATATGAATCCAATAGCAGCTGCCAATCAAGAGGCAGTCACTGTGGTGATAGTAACTGACAGCAACATTGCCTGTCCCTCCAATGGCACATCACTGTGAAATTACAAATCAACAGTATGTTATTCAAACTAGACAACCAGCTCAGCCTTTTTCCCTCAGCTTGTATGCAGACACACACACACACACACACACACACACACACACACACACACACACACACACACACACACACACACACACACACACACACACACACACACACACACACACACACACATGCACATAGGTACACGCACCCACACACACATGCACATAGGTGCACACCTATATCCCTAGCAAAGACATAGAGAGCTCACATTCCAACCTCTCGCTCTCTCTCAAAGTGAAACTATTTACCACTATCCTTTCACTCTCTCCGTCTGATAATCACATTTTTCATTCTTTCATAATTTTATTTTCCCCCCACCACCTCAAGGCATCTAAAGGTGAAGTCAAGGTTACAGCAATCTTAGGATGGCTGGTATCGTTTCATAGAGCTTGTTAGCCTGCTGATCTCTTCTCTTTGTATTATCTCTCAATAGGCTGTTGATAGTGGAGGCCACACATTCAGTCTGTGAGTTTTTAACTGTATTATCTCATTCATAGCATCGCCTCTTCTCCTCTACATCCATTTCTACAGACAGTGACACACACACACGCACAAACACACACACGCATATTCAACGTTTTCCATGTATTATGTATTGGTACTGTATATAAACAAGGTATTTTTTTGTTCTCAAACGCTGATTTATAAAGTATCTTTACACTGCATTTTACACTGTTGCCGTGCATACGCTCGTCTTTACGCTAGTCTTTCCCAAGGATGTTCCATCCGAACTCACGTAGTGCTAATACATTTGTATCAGGGGAAAGACTACCGGTAGACGAGGAGCGGTTTTATCACCAATATCATTACCTCCACTCGCTCGTTCTCTCGTTCGTTTCCTCGGCGTCCTCTGATTTGCATACTGATATTCTCTATCTCCACTCCTCTTCTCCTCTCTTCCGTAACACACCCCCTGTGCTCACCTGTTTCCTCTCAACCCTTTCTATCCTCTTTTCGTCCTGATCCTCTCCTCCTTCACAAGCTGTCCTGCATCCTGCTTTCTGAGAACAGAGACAAGAGGGTTTGTTCGTTACAGGGGATGGTATAGATTTTCCCTATTTTCTCATCCTGTGCTTCAGTGGTGTTGAAATGAATAGTCTATATTCTAATAACCATTCCTGGTCCTTCAGTATTGGGGGACAGGATCCGTACCTGTCCAGGTTTAGACTTTAGCATTGTAACATGCAAGAGTTATTCAGATACTCTTGGAGAACAAAAAACAGAGGTGTTAAAAACCAACACATTTCAGAAATATAACAGCCTTTGTCTCAGAATAATACATAGTACATAGTCTGTTTTCAGGTCGGAGAAGGGTGTGACCAAACTACACTTTGATCTTTCATTGGCTGATGTACCTACATTATAAATAGCCTGTGCTGTAGGGTTCAGTTTTATTAACTTATATTGATACTAAAAATAATGGGCGTATGAATGGTTTATAAGTAGCTCATATGCTGTATGTATGTATAAACACCATAGATTATTTACAGACATTTGCAAAGCTGTGATGTAAATTGTCAATGGCATGTAAGCTTAGGAACAAACATGTGAGCAAACATAGACACACTGAACCAAAATATAAACGCAACATGTAAAGCTTTGGTCCTGTTTCATGAGCTGAGATAAAATATCCAAGAAATGTTCCATATGTTTGCATCCCTGTTAGTCAGCATTTCTCCTTTGCCAAGATAATCCATCCAACTGACAGGTGTGGCATATCAAGAAGATGATTAAACAGCATGATCATTACACAGGTGCACCTTGTGCTAGGAACAATACAACTATCAAATGTGCAGTTTTGTCACACAACACAATGTCACAGATGTCACAAGTTGAGGGAGCATGCAATTGGGATGCTGACTGCAGGAATATCCACCAGAGCTGTTGCCAGAGATTTGCATGTTCATTTCTCTACCATAAGCTGCCTTCGACATCATTTTGGAGAATTTGGCAGTACGTCCAACCGGCCTCACAACCGCAGACCACATATAGCCATGACAGCCCAGGACCTCCACATCCGGCTTCTTCACCTACAGGACCAGCCACCCGGACAGCTGATGAAACTGTGGGTTTGCACTGCTGAAGAATTTCGGCACGAACTGTCAAAAACTGTCTCAGGGAAGCTCATCAGCGTGCTCTGTGTCCTCACCAGGTTCTTGACCTGAATGCAGTTTGGCGTCGTAACCAACTTCAGGTGGAAAATGCCCACCTCGATGGCCACTGGCATGCTGGAAAAGTGTGATCTTCACGGATTAATCCCGGTTTCAACTGTACCGGGCAGATGGCGTTGTGTGGGCGAGCGGTTTGCTGATTTCAACATTGTGAACAGAGTGCCCCATGGTGACAGTGGGGTTATGGTATGGGCAAGCATGAACTACGGATAACAAACACAATTACATTTTATCGATGGCAATTTGAATGCACAGAGATACCGTGACGAGGTCCTGAGGCCCATGTTTGTGCCATTCATCTGCCTCCATCACCTCATGTTTCAGCATGATAATGACCACATGTAATCTTGGAAGCTGAAAATGGCCCAGTTCTTCCATGGCCTGTAATCTCACCAGACATGTCAACCATTGAGCATGTTTAGGATGGTCTGGATCGACGTGTGTTCCAGTTCCCGCCAATATCCAGCAACTTATACAGCCATTGTAGAGGAGTGGGACAACATTCCACAGGCCACAATCAACAGTCTGAGCAAATCTATGCGAAGGATATGTGTCGCGCTGCATGAGGCAAATGGTGGTCACACCAGATTCCTTTTTTTAAAGATATCTGTGATCAACAGATGCATATCTGTATTCCCAGTCATGTGACATCCATAGATTAGGGCCTAATTAATATATTTCAATTGCCTGACTTCTTATATGAACTGTAACTTAGAAAAATCTTTGAAATTGTTGCATGTTGTGTTTATATTTTTGTTCAGTGTAAATATACATGTACTAGATGTATCTTACCAACTAGGGAAAACATTGAATATGTTGGAATATTTATGCAACATATTGAATAACAAATCAACTTTTTTCTTTCAATATAAACATACAGTACGTGTCCTACACTAGCCTATAGGCTGACTGCCCAAGGTTTGCCTGCAACCACTGTTTTAGATATGAAAGGGATTAGTATGAAACAATATTACCCTTGCTTGGGAATATAGGCTATTTGCAAAGATCGGATTCTTTCTTTCCCATTATAGTATATAAAAAAAAGAATGAGAATTGTAAAAACTGCCAGTAATAATACTTGGAAGGGAGATCAAACCGTAGATCACACTGATTATTCTGTTTGCATCTACGGTGCTAATGTTGTTCCTGGTTTCAGAGACTGTTGTGGCCATATGTGGTTCTCACTGTGAACATATTGCTCTAATTTCCTTAGTATTCTATTATTGTATTTCCCATGTGGCTATGACAACACTAGGTAAACAAGCTTCCATTTACCTTTGATGTTCGGGCAACATTGAAATCCATCTGTTTTATACAGGGCTTTTAGTTTATGCTCCATTTGTGTTGCTTGGCACAATATATATACACTACAAAAAATTAAGAACACCTTCCTAATATTGAGTTTTTGAATATTGAGTTGTTTTTTTGCCCTCAGAAGAGCCTCAATTCGTTGGGGCATGGACTCTACCAGGTGTCGAAATTGGCTGAATGTTCTTTGGGTCTTGATACACACTGGAATCTTTTAAGTGTGAAAAACCCAGCAGTGTTGCAGTTCTTGACACAAACTGGTGCACCGGGCACCTACTACCATTCCCCGTTCAAAGGCACTAAATATTTTGTCTTGTCCATTCACCTCTCAATGGCACACATGCACAATCCATGTCTCAATTGTCTCAAGGCTTAAAACATCCTTCTTTAACCTATCTCCTCCCCTTAATATACGCTGATTGAAGTGGATTTAACAAGTGACATCAATAAGGGATCATAGCGTTCACGTGGATTCATCTGGTCAGTCTATGCCATGGAAAAAGCATGTTTTGTATACTCAGTGTATGTGTGCCAATGTGGAGAAATAAGTGCGCCCTCAAAGTGAGTGTTTTAACAACCCATTGTGAAAACATGGCTAATTTATGGTTAATCATTTTAAGAATAATATTTATATATTATTGATGTTATAATTTTCTATAGAAAATGTATTATTATAACAATACCATTCAGGATGGAAATCATTAAAATACCTTTGAAGCAGCACATATTTAATTCACTGCAAAATGTTGGGAATAAGTAGGTTTTTTCAACCCTGTGCAATCAGATTTGTGTAGTTAATGAGGTGTCTTCCTGGCTGTAAAACGTTGAGAAACTGATGAATATTCAAGTGCAAACAAACATAATCCGCCTCATAACACACCAACGTACGCCACTTAAACTGTTGATGAATGGGATCAGAGCAGGTGAGTCCTGAGTGGCTTATACTGACAGAGAGAGAGAGAGAGGGGGGGGGGGGGGGTTGGTGTTTGCAGGTAAAATTCCTCAGTGCATCTTTTGGTTTTTCTCAGGTTTAATTAGGAAGCTGTCTTGCTTGAGTGTTGCTGCTGATATGTTTCTATTAAGTATCATGGACAGCAGGCTATGCTATACTTAACTAAATGTATTCAGAGACTTGAGGAAGTGTATAGGCTACTGTTGTATGTCTAAGCGATTGGGGGGGTGCTAAGCTGACATATGTAATTGTTTTAAGTTGGTCATCCTATGGATCATTTAGCAATTTGATTTAGAATTTTAGGACCACTTTATGTATATAAAAAATATATAGAAATAAATGATTTGATAAAATATTGAATTTGGCCTTTAATACTATAGTTCAGAGAAATGCATTGAATAACAACACATTTATAAAATAGCCAAAAATACAAATCTGCCTGATTCCAGCCTTGCTGAAGCACCCCCAGATCAACACCAATCCTCCACCAAATTTCACAGCTCAAACCTATATGTTCCCACAGTATCCATACCCATCTTGTTTGTTCTCATAATAAAACAAGAATCACTTTTTTTATCCTCTGGATATTTCTAGGGTTTGTAATAATGTATGCCATATGGCTTAAAATTGTTCTACAGTATTTTATCTGTAGCCCACATTTTTTCAATATTTAAATAATAATACATTTGATTAATCTAATGTTTTAGAGATGAATACACCTACAATATAATATGTGTGTATACGACCAATACAATGTGATTCGATTTCATTTGGAGGATCATTTGAGTTCCAGTTTTTAAGTAAAAGTTTTTTAAAAATGGTTCAACTCTTATTTCTGTATCAATTAATCAAACTGCTCCTCTGAATTCTGTAGAGTGATTCACCTGCAGTGGACTTCGAACAAGCATTGAGATAAAAGCAGAATTGGACAATATGGCCTAATTAACGTTTAATCATGTCATCTTTCTAGCGTATTGTCCATGTAGAAGATAATGGGGAATACAGTGAATATAAAAGTTTTGCTGCTGATAGTTATATGGCTTTTAATGGCATGGGCCATGGTTTGGCACCGAACCGATGACCTGAACAGAACAGAGGACAAAGCAAGTAATGCCTCCCTTAGCCACGGGTAGGGAGACACAGAGAGGAGAAAAAGGAGGGAAGGCAGGTGGAACAAGGAGGCAGGCTACAGACAGTATAACACTCAAATAAGGCTCTCTCTGTAGGACTCTAACTCTTGTTTCTGTACATAACTGGACACTGTAACAAGGCTTTGTAGCTGTACTCCTACTCATGTGTTTGCTGCAGAAACCTGGACTTTTAGCTTAGAAGTATTGTAGAACAGTGTAATAAGGCTCTCTGGACTTTCGATGAAGAAATACTGTAAAGTATTTACAATCTGTAAACTGTTTTTCTACGGTATTATTGAGAATTGATTATTGTTTGTTTTACTCCATGTGTAACTCTGTGTTGTTGTATGTGTCTAACTGCTTTGCTTTATCTTGGCCAGGTCGCAGTTGTAAATGAGAACTTGTTCTCAACTTGCCTACCTGGTTAAATAAAGGTAAAATAAATTAATTAGTTAATAAAAGAGAAGGCCTATATTATGTGTGCTTGAGGCTACTTTGCAGCTCATGGATCTTTGACGTGTTTCCCCTAAGCACTGATGCAGGGTCAGTTATTTATCATTCCCTTAATAGGACAAGGGTAGAAAGGGCAACAAGCTCTCACAGTCTCACAGCAGAATTTGATGTTCGTCCACGTTCTCCAAACGTCAAATTTCAAAGTTTCTCCAAAGGACAATTTTCAAAGTGTTTTGTTGCTTCTGCTGCTCTGTATCATTCCATTTCTCCAAACGTAAAACTTTTAAATTAAGGGTTAAGCTTAGGCACACATTCCAAATGGTTAAGGTAAGGGATAAGGTTTGGGATAGGGTTAAAACATAACATTTAGGTGCTCATTCCAAATGGTTTAAGGTAAGGGTTAAGGTCCATCTTTGACATCAATCTTGAATGACCTGGCTGAGAAATGGCCCTTAACCACAGACTATAGTTTCAGATTACCCAATAACCCCCAAGCCTAATCCTATAAATAACAAAGCTGAAGTATTTTAGTGACCGGCAATGACAGGGTTCACCATATTTAATGTAAGACACTTTTCCCCAGCCCTCCACTCCCCCTGGCACACACACACACCCCGCCCCCTTGGCAGACACCTTGTGGACAGGTCTCCGTTAATTGCTGTCCCACTGATTGATAGATTACAGCCTGAGAATGGAAGAGGCTGGGAGGAGGGAGCTCTCTCTCTCTCCCCATCTCTCACTCTCTCTGCAAAGGCAGCATCAACCATGGATGCCCTTGTTGTTAACACCTCCCCCACCCCCCACCCACACCATTAATTAGCGGTGAAATAGCTGCAGGAGCCAAGTTATTGACACTGCAAACTGTTTGTTTGGATGAAGTTCAACCCCTATGTAAAGTATATCAGTAGTGTCTCTTGTTTATAGTGTCTATAGATGGATAGGCTGCAGAATATGAGAATTGCCACAGACCCATCAAGGGTTTTGGAAATGGGATGGACACTGTTTTGCAGGAGATATTGCATGTGATTGGCCCATATGCCCATATTCTTGTATTGAAAAATACTTTAACTTGAAAGAATCTGTGCAAATCTGTCTTTGAAATATTATGTCTAAAGGCTACTAAAGGCACAAGCTGGGTGCTAGGCTATATTTGAAATAGAAAGATAAAGACAAAATGCATTGATATTCCATTGGACATGCTCTGCGGTATTACAACTGTAGTTCTCCAAATGCAGAATAGAGACACTGTAATTAGCGAGTATACAACGAGCAATGCAGTGTTTTTAATCTGCCAACCAGCCCCGTTCCTCCTCAATCCCCTCCACGCGCACGCCTCTTATCCTCTCCTCACACTGCCTCTGTGAATTCGCCCGAAGAAACATATTTCTGGGGGAGTTGTTGTGACGTCACTCACCGGGATCGCACAGAGCAGGGAGAGAGAAAGTCGCGTCTGTAGACTTTATATGCGGCTGCCTGACGAAGAAAAGCGGCAAGCCCGAAGAACCGGCACTGAGATCAGGGATGGTGAGGCCGAAATATACTGTGCCATCATCACCACTAACGGACAAATGTATCAAAATCCAGAAGTAGATCAAGAAACTAAACCGGATACGGTCTATTGCGCGTTTGTTTTTAGTTTTTTTTATCCAATAAAGGTCGGGAGGTATCGCTTCCAAATCGAAAGAGATGTGAGCATCTTTCATGATCTACATGTAGAACAACTAAGACGAGAGGTATCCACAGATGATGAGCTATCCCTGTGCGTAAAATGGCAAGCGTGCTATCTGACTGAAACTGAACGGATATATACCCCTACTGCCTAGCGACATGGTCGTGCTGCCTGCCTCTGAGTCTATTCCTGCGCGGGAGTTGTGTGGAACATGTACTGGAGGAGAGTGGTGATCAGCGCACCGAATAACCATATCCGCGCACAGCAGTCAGAGAGAGGGGGCGAAGAGAAAGCTGCTGGTTAGCCTGCGGTGACCGAGTCACGGACGCGGGCTGAAGTGGTAGTGGGAATGCCAGCACTTCAAACGATGGGGGTTTAACAGCCCCGCTTCATACTGAGGCACCCCACACTTCAATTTTGACACAGCATTGAGTCCTTTTCCACGGGCATGATCATCTATTTTTCCCCTTCAACTGACGGATTGACTATTATTTGTATTCGCCCCAGCTATTTCTAAAGGGGGATTTATTTTGTGCATTCCACACGTGTTGTAGACTGTTTTCTGTTATTTTGGGGGGTGAGAAGCATTGCGCTGGATGGGAGCAGAGTGGAAGGCTGTGTGTGTCTCTGAAGACTGCTGGCCTCTCTCCTCCGGTGTTAAGCCGTCGCCCCTCGCCAGCCAGGATGCAGCTTCTTAGAGTTGCGTGGGCTTTAGCGGGAGCGGCACTCTGTTGTTTTGTTATTCTTCTCATCCACTCACGCTTGCTCAAAGAAGGTAATTGTTTATGTAACTGATTTCAGACCATTATATAATGGCGTTGTCATATTACATAGTTCTGTTTTCATGTCGCCAGTTCTGTTTTCATGTCGCCTGTCTATACTGTAGCTCACTCACTGTCCTTCATTAAATCAAGTCTCATAGCCCTTGATGACATCAGATAAGAGTCTCGTGCAGATTGCGTCTTTGGCTCTCATGCTTAATCAATTATGCCATGGCGTAACCCTGCTGGATTTGACCCCAAGCCAAAACATCCAATTCGATTCGATAATATGAATATCTATCTATTCGATGAATGTGAACAATTCCATGGTCTGATTGTCACCAGCAATACTTTCCTACTGGTTAATGGCAACAAGTTATAGACCTATCCAATTGATCCAATTATATTTATTATATATTTTTTTGTAATTTACCCACTAAAAATAACAGAAGATAAATACATTGATACTGTACATAACGTTAATATATGGGTAATACTATCCCGTTTCAATAGATAGTGTGATTTGTAGTTGAGTGCTTCAATAGATGGCACTATAGTCTAGCTTTATGGTAAGGCTGAGGTCAAACCCTTATTATTTCTTCCTATTAGCCCGCTGTTATTCTTGTTGTCATGCTTCATGCCATGACCACTGGATACAATCCAGCCCTGCTGAACATTCATTCACCTTATGGTGAAGCCCTAGTTACAAATCTTAGTGTTGCCCTCTGCAGTTTTGCTATTTTGTTTATATTTTGGCCTGCATTAATGTCGTTTATAAATGTAAAGGGAGCCAGGTTTTTTTTACAGCTTTTAAGACAATTAGTTTGTTTTCATTTGCACACATTCTCCAATAGTTTTATTGATTTCATTTATTATTATTTTTTAACCCCAAATAACCCTGGATTTCACATTGGTAAAGCTTTGAATATACATTATATGCACAAACTGACATGCCTTTTCTCTCATGTCTGGCCTGAGGCTAGTGGCAAACAAGCACTGTTTGTGTGTGGGTGTGTGGCAGGCAGCAGGGTCCTTAGGTTACGACTCGGCCAGGCTCCTCTCCTCACTGTCAGTAGAAAGGCAGGTCAACCGGTGGCAAATGGTCTCTCTCTCTATGGCATCTCTGTGCCACATGGTGGAAAGAGAAATGAATGCGTGGCAAATCAGAAAGACCTTTCCTGTTAGTATTGTGCCGACAGGCCTAAAGGGTCTGTCAGGGCTCTGAGCTCTGACTACAGCCCAAATAATCCACTTCCACCCAACTCAACTCATGTGGCGTGTGATAGGCCAGGGCATGCTATTCTTCCGGAATGGCAAATGAATGCACAAATGCAATATATCTTATGCTTTCTGGTCAATGAGTTTGTGATCGTGGCCAAGGCTATATTTGCCCATGTTCAATAGCATTTTGTGAATATCATTATATTCCTTTTCACAACACAAAAATAGCAAATTGGTTAGCAAACATGTATTTTATGTCTAGAAAGCATGTATTTTATGTCTTGTAGCCTTCGGTTATTTTGTTCATTTTGTTAGCGTTAATATATCAGAGGTTTGGAATTGGTAGTCTATTGTGGGAGGTATTTGTTTATTGAAATATATGCAAGGAAGCAGGAAGAGGCATACAAAGGAAGCTGGGACCATGTTCCCTTTGTGCTGTTAGAATAGCCAAGGTCAAAATGCACGGTAGGCTACAGAATAAAATACACGCTGCTGATATAATGAATTCAAAAGAACTGCATTAACTGCATTGTTCTATTGGTGCCAGAATAATATGATTTTGCTCATATAGTTGCTAGTAGCTACAATCTTTTGAAATGCTCTCAGTCAAAATGACATATTTCCACGTCTGTTTGCATTGAATGTTAACCAACCAAAACATGAACATGTATTTTTTCCAAATGAAATAAATAAGTGCTCTTTTTAGCTTCCCCAGCATGACAGATACCTAACAAATAAAGGCAGGCAGGACTCTATATACAGTGCATTCTGAAAGTATTCAGACCCCTTCCCATTTTCCAAATGTTGTTACGTTACAGCCTTATTCTAAAATTGATTAAATATATGTTTTCCTCATAAATCTACACACAATACCCCATAATGACAAAGAGAAAACAGTTTTTTAGAAATGTTTGCAAATGTATATAAAAAAAGATATAAACACTACTGTTCAAAAGTTTGGGGTCACTTAGAAATGTCCTTGTTTTTATAAGAAAAGCAATTTTTTTGTCCATTAAAATAACATAAAATTGATCAGAAATACAGTGTAGACATTGTTAATGTTTTAAATGACTATTTTAGCTGGAAACGGCAGATTTTCTATTGAATATCTATATAGGCGTACAGAGGCCCATTATCAGCATCCATCACTCCTGTGTTCCAATGGTTTATCATTTTAAAAGGCGAATTGATCATTAGAAAACCCTTCTGCAAATTTCTTGTTAACAAACTATAGTTTTGGCAAGTCGGTTAGGACAGCTACTTTGTGCATGACACAAGTCATTTTTCCAACAATTGTTTACAGACAGATTATTTCACTTATAACTCACTGTATCACAATTCCAGTGGGTCAGAAGTTTACATACACTAAGTTGACTGTGCCTTTAAACAGCTTGGAAAATTCCAGAAAATGATGCTATGGCTTTAGAAGCTTCTGATAGGCTAATTGACATAATTTGAGTCAATTGGAGGTGTACCTGTGGATGTATTTCAAGGCCTACCTTCAAACTTTGCTTGACATCATGGGGAAATCAAAAGAAATCAGCCAAGACCTCAGAAAAAAATTGTAGACCTCCACATGTCTGGTTCATCCTTGGGAGCAATTTCCAAACGCCTGAAGGTACCACGTTCATCTGTACAAACAGTAGTACCCATGTATAAACACCATGGGACTACACAGCCATCATACCGCTCAGGAAGGAGATGCGTTCTCCTTGAGATGAATGTACTTTGATGCGAAAAGTGCAAATCAATCCCAGAACAACAGCAAAGGACCTTGTGAAGATGCTGGAGGAAACAGGTACAAAAGTATCTATATCCACAGTAAAGCAAGTCCTATATCGACATAACCTGAAAGGCCGCTCAGCAAGGAAGAAGCCACTGCTCCAAAACCGCCATAAAAAAGACAGACTACGGTTTGCAACTGCACATGGGGACAAAGATCGCACTTTTTGGAGAAATATCCTCTGGTCTGTTGAAACAAAAAAAGAACTGTTTGGCCATAATGACCATCGTTATGTTTGGAGGAAAAAGTGGGAGGCTTGCAAGCCGAAGAACACCATCCCAACCGTGAAGCATGGGGCTGGCAGCATCATGTTGTGGAGGTGATTTTCTGCAGGAGGGACTGGTGCACTTCACAAAATAGATGGCATCATGAGGAAGGAAAATTATGTGGATATATTGAAGCAACATCTCAAGACATCAGTCAGGAAGTTAAAGCTTGGTCACAAATGGATCTTCCAAATGGACAATGACCCCAAGCATACTTCCAAAGTTGTGGCAAAATGGCTTAACTTCTCATCTGTGGGTCGCTAGCGACACTACCAGGTGAAATGCAAGACAAAATTCCAAAATTGAATTATTAAAAATGCACCAATATACAAGTGTTCCATACTCATCAAAAGCTCTGCTTCTTGGCAATATCATAGCGTTGTCGGATTTCAAAAAGGCTTTACGGCGAAAGCACTACATTTGATTGTTTGAGGCTAGCACCTCACATATTTTCCATAACCATGAAATCTTTAGCCAGCGCGGTCGATAGAAAATGCTTTTCACAGGGAAAACCTGTGCCTTACCTTTTGTAGAACGTCTGCAGAGGGCTTCCTAAGTGTCCAACGAAGACAATCCATGGGTANACACTGCTGACATCTAGTGGAATCAGTAGGTACTACATCCAGTGTCCTGGTATAAATACTTTTTTATAGGCAGTGCCTCAAAGTGAGCTATAAGCCAAAAGGAATGACATTTCCGGATGGAAAAATCTCTGTTTTTTGCCTGCCAAATGACTTCTCTTACACTCACAGACAAAATGATAACACTTTTGGAAACCTCAGAGTGTTTCCTATCCAATAGTACTAATTATGTCCATATCTTAGTTTCTGAGCCTGGGTGGCAAGCATTTTACTTTGGGCACGCCAGACTCTCCAAAACCGACCCCTCAGCTGCCGCTCCACAACAAGTTAAGGACAACAAAGTCAAGGTATTGGATTGGCCATCACAAAGCCCTGACCACAATCCTATAGAACATTTGTGGGCAGAACTGAAAAAGCGTGTGCGCACAAAGAGGCCTATAAGCCTGACTCAATTACACCAGCTCTGTCTGGAAGAATGGGCCAAAATTCACCCAACTTATTGTGGGAAGCTTGTGGAAGGCAACCCGAAACGTTAAACAATTTAAAGGCAATGCTACCAAATACTAATGGAGTGTATGTAAACTTCTGACCCACTGGGAATGTGATGAAAGAAATAAAAGCTGAAATAAATGATTCTCTCTACTATTATTCTGACATTTCACATTCTTAAAATAAAGTGGTGATCCTAACTGACCTAAAACAGGGAATTTTTACTAGGATTAAATGTCAGGAATTGTGAAAAACTGAGTTTAAATGTAAAGTAAACTTCTGTCTTCAACTGTATATTGGCAGCACCCTGACATTTCAATGTAAATACAAGGAATCAAATGTCACCACTTCTGCAAGTTTTCAGATAGCAACAGAGTGTCAGGAAAGGGTATCTTAGGTAGGCATGCATCATTGCGTTGCTGGAATTTTGAACAGGCAGGAGAGAGGTTGCAAGTTGCATAATATGACACTGCATCTCATTTTTTTATTCACCCCTTATTTTACCAGGTAAGATGACCGAGAACACATTCTCATTTACAGCAACAACCTGGGGAATGGTTACAGGGGAGAGGAGGGGGGATGAATGCGAGCCAATTGGAAGCTGGGGATGATTAGGTGGACATGATGGTATGAGGGCCAGATTGGGAATTTAACCAGGACACCAGGGTTAACATCCCTACTCTTACGATAAGTGCCATGGGATCTTAGCAGTGGGATGCAGGGTGGTATGCTGCTGGCCTCATGAGTTGAGGGATGAGGATGTGGAGATGGAGGTGGAGGATTTAGAATGCCACATTATATAATCCTATGCAATGGCTCACCTATGACTATGACAATGACTAAATAATCCTTAATTTAACCCATGAAGTCCCTGACTCTGACTGTGTTTATATTGAACATTCTGGACTGATTTTACCTGTCTGTCATTTAACTCGTTTGACTGACAAGTTCACTTAAGATATGATTCAGCTAGTAAATCAGTAAATACATTTTACCAAGACATTTGTTACAGACTACCAATAAGACTCAGAAATGAAAAGGAAGCCTAGAGTGACAGTGGAAAGGGGAACCTCTCCATTGGGAGTTCAATAATAAGAAACCTTACCCTCCCCTATATTCCCTTCCTCCCTACTGTCCCCTCTCTGTGCCAGACCAGTCTTCATCCATTGATTTAATTGATGTCTCACAGTTTGGCATGTGGTGGTATGGAATGGTGTGTCGGAGAGAACAATGACATAGGGATTGTCAGGATAGAGACTGTGGGGATGAGGTGGGAAGGGGGGCAAGAACAGTTTGACATAATATTTGACAAACAATTTGACATGTAGCATTATAGTGTCTATGTGAAAGGAGTGTGATCCTCTGGTGTGTTTGTTTGTCTTTGTGATACCCAGAATGCATAATTAAGGTGAAAGTGCTGGTGAACATTACAGTGTAATTACCGTGGTGTAGTAGTGTGACTTACATGTACAGCATGTACAAATGGCAGGCGCAATCATCAATGTTGCTCTTCCTCACAAAGATGCTTAAACCTGCAGAAAGAAAATGAGGGATTTGGGTGTTTTGCCCTTGAGCACTGCATCCCTTCAGGCTGAAGTGACGAAGATAATACATTTGTTTAGCGTGCCAGTAATACTCCCATACAGCACACACACAGGCAGACATGCACGCACACTGGCAGACACACACACACTACACACAACACAGATGCAAATAAGAGCTCATGGTTATTGTACTGTATGCGAAAATCCCTATTTTGTCACCTCTCCAACTCTTTTTGTTACATCACCAACTATACTGTATAAGTGAGGGGTACCTTACATCAAGGATTAGCAGTTGAATATAATTATCTGAAAGGGGTTGGAATATACTGTAATTCACAATGTTAAGAATACAACAATAACTGATTGAATTAGTGAAAAATCTGGTCATATGAATCAAAGATAATTGAAAATACCGATTTGTTGTGCTATTTTTTATCTAGTCACAATTCAGATAAAACAGCCCCGGGTTATGGCTAGGGTTGGACAGAATCCAGATTTATATTTCTTCATACCATCCTTCTCTCATCACGAGATATACAGCATTACCGTCTCAGTAAACAAGGGGGTGCCAAAAACGCAAAAAAGGCCATTGGGCGTCTATTAGCAGAATGCAAACAAAATTAGCACAAGTACTAGTGGATTTTCATAGAGGTTGTTAACTAAATATACTAAGGACCGCAAACAAAAATAAACTAATTGCAAAGACAGGCAATCCAGCTCATAAAGTTATACAAGTATAGGTAGTAGCTACCAAATGTCATTTTTGGTGAGCTTGGAAATGTACAAGCTAATGTGAACGAGAGACATTGTGCAAACAAACAAAGTTTTGAAGCATGCTTGTCTGAAGGAAGAACAGCACTGGCTCGGGAGCAGCATGTGTACACGCTGTGTCTGTGTGGAGTTTGGAGTCGCTAGGGCAACAGTGGCAGCTGTACAGATAACTCATCCAAAGCGCTTTGACTTATCAAACATGGCAGAAAGCTAACACTTAATGATGCCCCATCTTCATACTAATTCAGCCACTTACAGTACTTGGCTGACTAGGTGTGCTATTTACAAACAAACAACTGACTGGCTCAACTGTTCTGGGAAACTGCGGTAAGCTTCATAATGTAATGTGACAGGTGAAATGAAGAACGCAACTCCTAACGTATTGCACAAGTTGACTGCAGATATTAACTTTAAAAGTAGCTACAAATATTAAAATATATTAAAAAAACTTCAAATAAATAGTTTTGACGTTATTGAAAATCAACCCGTGGCTATTTCCAAATACCCCGGTATACGGTATACACGGTAAAGTGCCCAAGCCTAGTTGGGGATACAGTATTTGTAACCTGCAGCATCTATTGCACCATATTTACTTAGGGTTTTATTGATTGCAGTTTGGCGGTGCCCTGAGGACAGTAAAATTCCTGTATTAGGAAATAGCTAAGACTAATGTAAGCTGCCTGTGGAGTTAAAGGGTTAGGCATAGGGTTAGGGTTTTATCTGAAAAGTGTTTGGGGTTTTGCGCTCCTTCCTTAGTTTGTCCCCAGTGAATAGCATTCATCTGATTTTAAAAGGCTCCAGACCTAAGTGACCACTCTCTTCACCCCTGTTATGTCTGTCTATCTGCATAAATTAAAGTAGGCTTTAGGCTACTGTAGTGGCAGCTTATCCTTCAGCAAATCCTCACCTTAACCTGAACCAACAGGGGTAAAACGCACCTGAACACCTAGTCTATAGATCAGTGTTTAGTGGCAACTAGGGTCTCAGTAAAGCCCACAACAGTGGAGAGAGAGAGAGACACATGCACACACTCCACACACACAGAGGGAGGGTGCCGCCCAGCCAGGTCCCTGAGGTTAGAGACTTGGAGGGTTGTTTGTCTAATCGACTGTCAGGGAGTGGGAGAAGGATCTTCTCAGATCAGCGTTTTCCTCCACGGGTGGATTATCTGTTGCATTGGCAACATATCAATCATTAGCATTTAAAAAGGAGGCAACGTATTAATTCCTCATAAATAACTGAGATCATCAGCTGTAATGTAGCAGCACTACATACATCATCATTTCCTCTTGGTTAAGGGTGGGGAACACGCACACAAGCATACACACACACATGCACACACTCGCACATGCAGGCAGGCACACACACAAGCACGCACAAACGCACGCACACACATTCCTGAGTGGGCTGGGATGGTCCTACCCCTCAATGCCTTAATTTGTAACTTCTCTGCTGCATCAAAGATGCATACTGAACAGGAGTCAGCACACTGTGTGTGTGTGTGTGTGTGTTTGCTCCACTCAGTCTCTGTTTACATCCCCAGCTGATCCTAATCATAATGAGTGTATCGGCTACATTGAAAAGAGGGTTGCTTGTTGTTGTCGATCTATATTGACAGAGATACATGATTGAATGATGCAATTGCATTATACAGAATATATTACGTATTTCGAAGGAGTCTCAAAGTACCACTGTTGATTGCACTATTATAGACATGTTAGTTTATATGGGATTAGTTTGTTTGTAGAACATTACCTTCTGTCTAACAGGGTAAAAACACACTGGAATTAATTGCAATTTTATTTTAGCTGGAATAATTGAGACATCATCGATTTTAACAAGGCCAGCCACAGTCTTTGTCTTTCCCGTCAGATTGTGTCCAAAGCAATTTCATAAAGATCCTTATTTTCTGTGGCTGACTTGAAGCCAAACAGGCTCCTTCTCCTTCATGTCTCTCCTCCTCCTCCTGCTTCCGTCAATGATCGCCAACTCTTTATTTTCAATTGAAAAAACGAATTAAAAGAAATGACACAATGAATATCCTAAAACATTGGACGCCACATTCCCTTAGCTTGGCACAACTTGAATAGATTGAATGCTGAGAACAATTTCATCCAGACCCAAAGACAATGGAGGAAAATGTTTTTTCTGTAAAGGCGTATGGGAAAAGTAACCATGACTGTCTACTTGAAGTACATACTCATCTACCTGGTCATTTTATTACGTGTGTTTGGATGATGGTCAGGTGGGGTGATATATAGATGTTAGTCATGCAACTGAACCGCCTAAATCATAACACAGTGATCAACTTAATGGACCCCATTCTCTGCTATTAGAATGATATGTGCTTCAACTGAAATGATGTTCAACTGCTATCTTAGCTACAGTGTTATTGGGATAATAATAATGTCCTATGTCATTTGTTCATTTGAAACTAATTTTAGGTTTGTAGTGGTGAAAGTGGATTGCTTGCATATAGGGTTAGGCTACACCATGTACATGGTTTGCAGTTAATACATGGGAATGGACATTCAGTGCTGGCGTACTGTACATAGACATGGAAGTGTATGACTGTATGAGTGCAATGTACTCCGGAGGTGTAAGGCCGACACTATACCCACCTCTCTCTCTCTCTCTCTCTCTCTCTCTCTCTCTCTCTCTCATTTGTTGGATGTCAGTAAATGGGAATGGACATGGGAATGGACATAAAGTTTCACGCTAGTCTTTACAACCCTGTCAATACCCACAGAGAAAAACAAGACTGCTTTAGCTTAATCATTACAGTTCATTCCATATGGATGGAATAACTTAATAATTAGACAGGCTGGGCTTGTTAAAACAGACTCATAAATACAGAATGCTTTTCTTAGCTTCTGGGTCGAAGACAAACTACTGCTAGTGCTAGCACCTGCAGGAGTTGAGTTCTGGCTGTTGATTAGGTTACACGCACACACGCATGCAGAAACACATAGGCATGCAGACACAGACACAAACATAAAACACACACACCTAATGTCTGTATAGAAACATGCAATAGGGCTGGGCTGGCCAGGCGGGTCAAAGCTTTCTACAATCTCAATGTTTCATCCCCTGAGTGTTACTCTAACATTCATTTGGTATACATTGGGGCGGCAGCGTAGCCTCGTGGTTAGAGTAGTAACCGAAAGGTTGCAAGTTCAATTCCCCGAGTTAACGGGGAATTGTTAACCCATTGTTCCTAGGCTGTCATTGAAAGTAAGAATTTGTTCTTAACTGACTTGCCTAGTTAAATAAAGGTAAAAAAAATTGGTGTGCATATTGGCAGGTACTGCACCACCAATCTCTTTTTCTTCTCTTTGATATAACATTGACTTAAAACTCCCTTTGCACCTCGAGTCCACGCATATATATCCCATGATATTTCATATTGCAGGAATAATCACAGTGGTAAAAAATTATACAATCCCGGAGAGGATATGACTCAGACAATGAGGTATCTCTGCCACAGAGAACACACAAGTGTGAACACACAAAAAAAGACGAATAATGATATTTATACAGAAAATGAATTATGCCGGGCTTGCACATTTGCGTTGCTGAACAAACAATAAATTATACCTTGTTTTGCTACAGAAGCCCAATGATAATATCGCACCCAATGAGATAAAAGAAATAGGGCTGCTTGGATGCAGGAGTGAGAATGCCCTTGCTTAAACCAAATGGAAACGGAAACATTCGCATGTAGGTCCTGTCATAGTGGTTTACCTCAAGCATACATTATAGCTACGGCTCCGCACAGCTTGCTGCAATGGGGTCAGTCTGTAAACACACAACTTCACCTAGCCGGTGTGTCCGTGTTTGTCTCTGTAGCTCAGAAGAATCTCTATTCAGACCACACACAAACACACACACACACGCACACACACACACATACATGCAGGCACATACACACGCACAAACACACACGAACGCCTGCAGGCGCGCACACACACACGAACGCCTGCATGCGCGCACACACACACGCACGCACACACACTGAATAATCTCATATGCAGTGAAATTAGAAGTATACTCACTATAATCAAATAATTTAAATGAACTTGCACAAGGCTTGAACTTCATAAAAGACTTTGTCAGAGAAAGGAAAATTAAGCTATGAAAATCTACCAGCATTGACAGACCATGTCCACAATACTCTGCATCGGTTTTCTCTAGTTTTCCTTACTGAATATAACAGCTCATATTTTCTCTAGCATATTTTCTCTAGCACTTTACAAATTACCTCAACCCACCTATACCCCCGCACATTGACTCGGTACCGGTACCACCACTGTATATAGCCTCCTTATTGTTATGTACATTTATTCTGTTACTTTTTGATTGATTAGATTTTTTTTACTTTATTTTGTAAATATTTTATTAACTCTATTTCTTGAACTTGGTTAAGGGCATTTAAGTTAGCATTTCACGGTAAAGTCTACACATGTTGTATTCGACGCATGTGACAAATAATTAAATGTTTCATTTAATTTAATTTAAAATACAGTACAGAAGAATCTGTCTGTAAAGATTGACCAAAGACCCACAGATTGTTATAGATGTTCCTCTTCTGTATCCACTGTCGATTCGTGAAGCAATACAAACCACATGGCGCCTGGTTATCCCATATGACTCTGACTGGTAGAGACCAACATTTCTGAAGTAGTGTCATCAAAGATTCAGGAAGCCTGAAAATGTGGACGGGACAACATGCATCTGCTTCTAGTTCTGCATGTCAGCAACACACACACACACACACTAGGAATGTGTATCTTTCCCTTTCCATACGATTCGTTACGTATCTAGATACATGGGCTCCTATACGAAACAGGAAACGATTCTGTTTGATTAGAGGAACGAATCGAAGCGATTCTGTTCGATGCAATACGATTCGATGCACTAACATTTGTTGCATAAACACATTCATTTTCCATTCTAAATTAAATCTGCTGCTGATGGAGCTCATGAGCTGACTTGTGTGTGTGTGTGTGTGTGTGTGTGTGTGTGTGTGTGTGTGTGTGTGTGTAAATTATGTATATGTCTATGGTGTATGTAGGCACCTGAGTTGAGCCATAACTAAAATCTAATGCAAACCTCGATCAGGGCCTATAGCCAGATAAGAGTTGTGTCTCCGACGGTAGCTTAGGATACATTTGTAAAACACAATTTTCAACAGCACATTTTATAAAAATACCTAAACTAATAAAGCGTAATATTGCACAAGCCATTTTACAAGCATTTTAATTCTGAAGGTGATGCGCAGATCGGCCATATAAGGAATCGGCCTACCTCTCATTGGTCCGCGAAGCGCAGTTTGACTAGGCTGCTGATATTGCCTGGGGTTGATCGTTATGCAAAATTACTTCTCCTGTAGATCAGTTACAGTCAACACAATTATATGCATTGAAGGAGTTGTCCCACCAGAAAATTGTGAACCGGCGATTCGAAACATTTGAATTGATTGTCTGACAGATGCATACTACATCTGGATCAGTTGATGCACTAACATTTGAACCGAAGTCCGATGCGTATCAGTGAATCATTACATCCCTAACACACGCAGGCACACACAAACTTGACACACGCACAAACAAACACACTGACACGCAGCAGCAGTCTGACGGAGAGATTGAGAGATGGCATGACGCACACAACATGCTAGCAGAGAGAGAGATAAACTGACAGACAGACAAACACTCACACATGCACACACACACACACACACACACACACACACACACACACACACTGACATAACCAGCGAAGCCTAGTGAGACAGAAAAACTAGCAGAACCCACCCTCATCCTACCTCACCCTAATAGCTTGTGATCGGCTAGCAGAGCTACACAAAGTGTTCAGCCCAGGTGTAACCACTTGAGCAAATTGCCTCATTAATTGATGGACTTGAACCCATTGCAGTGCGCTCTAGCGTGCAGAGCAGGGAGGCGAGATGAGAGCAGAGTAGAAAGGGGTGCTGCCTGCCTGCCTGCTTGCTGCCAGTGGAGGGAAGGGAGTCTATCAGACTCTAATGAAATAATTGGCACAAATGGTTACACATGGTCTCCCTGCTTTGTCAGGCCCTTTCTCCCATCAGTACAGATAACCGCTCAACTGGAGATGCCTGAAGGACCATGCCACTGCATGTAAGAGAAAATGGAATGATGAGCGGAGGAGCAGTGGTAGCTTACGACTGGACTGACTGACCACAGACTGACACGTAGCGCTGTGACAGTTAATGAGGTAGAAAGGAAAGGGACAGATGGACTGAGTTTTGTCAAGAAGAGAGAGGGGGGAGAGAGACAGAGATATTGAGAGAGAGAGAGATTTTAAGAGAGAGGGAGACAGAAATAGATTGTCACAGGTTGTCACAGGTCTGCTACTCTGCTTTATTTTGGGGAGGAGACTATGGTGACTCGTCCAAAAAAAAGGTATTGGTAGTTAGTGACTGGCTATGGCCAAGCCATGTGTAAGAGCTGGTGAGAGACATTGTTTGATGTTTACTCGCAGACCATATCATCACCACTATACAATACCATAAAGTATTTGAGAGATGAAGTTGGAGTGTTTGTGTGTGCATGTGCGTGTAGTAAGCATGGTTCACTCTGTTTACCTGTATTTGTGAACAGTGCATTCGGAAAGTATTCAGACCCCTTGATTTTTGTACGTTACAACCTTATTCTAAAATGTATTAAATATAACATTTTCCTCATCAATCTACACACAATACCCCATAATGACAAAGAGAAAACTGTTTTTTTTAAGTGTTTGCAAATTTATTACAAATAAAAACAGAAATACCTTATTTACATAAGTATTCAGACCCTTTGGTATGAGACTCGATATTAAGCCCAGGTGCATCCTGTTTCCATTGATCATCGTTGAGATGTTTATACAATTTGATTGGAGTCCACCTGTGGTAAATTCAATTGATTGGACATGATTTGGAAAGGCACACACCTGTCTATATAAGGTCCCACAGTTGACAGTGCATGTCAGAGCAAAAACCAAGCCATGAGGTCGAAGGAATTGTCCGTAGAGCTCCGAGACAGGATCGTGTCGAGGCACAGATCTGGAGAAGTGTACCAACAAATTTCTGCAGCATTGAAGGTCCCCAAGAACACAGTGGCCTCCATCATTCTTAAATGGAAGAATTTTGGAACCACCAAGACTCTTCCTAGAGCTGGCCGCCCGGCCAAACTGAGCAATCGGGGGAGAAGGGCATTGGTCAGAGATGTGACCAACAGTTCCTCTGTGGGGATGGGAGAACCTTCCAGAAGGACAACCATCTCTGCAGCACTCCACCAATCAGGCCTTTATGGTAGAGTGGCCAGACGGAAGCCACTCCTCAGTAAAAAGGCACCTAAAGGACTCTCAGACCATGAAAACAAGATTCATCCCTACGGTGAAGCATGGTGGTGGTAGCATCATGCTGTGGGGATGGTTTTCAGCGGCAGGGACTGGGAGACTAGTCAGGATCAAGGCAAAGATGAATGGAGCAATGTACAGAGATATCCTTGATGAAAATCTGCTCCAGAGGTTCACCTTCCAACAGGACAATGACCCTAAGCACCTTCAGGGACAAGTCTCTGAAAGTCCTTGAGTGGCCCAGCCAAAGCCTGGATTTGAACCCAATCGAACATCTCTGGAGAGACCTGAAAATAGCTGTGCAGCGAAGCTCCCCATCCAACCTGACAGAGCTTGAGAGGATCTGCAGAGGAGAATGCGAGAAAATCCCCAAATACATACAGGTGTGCCAAGCTTCTTGGTCATACCCAAGAAGACTCGAGGCAGTAATCGCTGCTAAAGGTGCTTGAACAAAGTACTGAGTAAAGGGTTTGAATACTTATGTAAATGTGATATTTCAGTTTTTTTTATTTTCAAAAAATTCTAAAAACTTGTTTTTAATAACCATATGGGTTATTTTGTGTATAGTCGTGACCAAATGTTTTGAGAATGACACAAATAATAATTTTCACAACGTCTGCTGCCTCAGTTTGTGTGATAAATATTTGCATATACTCCAGAATGTCATGAAGAGTGATCAGATTAATTGCAATTAATTGCAAAGTCCCTCTTTGCCATGCAAATGAACTGAATCCCCCCAAAACATTTCCACTGCATTTCAGCCCTGCCACAAAAGGACCAGCTGACATCATGTCAGTGATTCTCTCGTTAACACAGGTGTGAGTGTTGACGAGGACAAGGCTGGAGATCACTCTGTCATTCTGATTGAGTTTGAATAACAGACTGGAAGCTTCAAAAGGAGGGTGGTGCTTGGAATCATTGATCTTCCTCTATCAAGCATGGTTACCTGCAAGGAAACACGTGCCGTCATCATTTCTTTGCACAAAAAGGGCTTCACAGGCAAGGATATTGCTGCCAGTAAGATTGCACCTAAATCAACCATTTATCGGATCATCAAGAACATCAAGGAGAGCGGTTCAATTGTTGTGAAGAAGGCTTCAGGGCACCCAAGAAAGTCCAGCAAGCGCCAGGACCGTCTCCTAAAGTTGATTCAGCTGCGGGATCGGGGCACCACCAGTACAGAGCTTGCTCAGCAATGGCAGCAGGCAGGTGTGAGTGCATCTGCACGCACAGTGAGGCGAAGACTTTTGGAGGATGGCTTGGTGTCAAGAAGGGCAGCAAAGATCAGGGACAGACTGATATTCTGCAGAAGGTACAGGAATTGGACTGCTGAGGACTGGGGTGAAGTCATTTTCTCTGATGAATCCCCTTTCCGATTGTTTGGGGCATCAGGAAAAAAGCTTGTCCGGAGAAGACAAGGTGAGCGCTACCATCAGTCCTGGGTCATGCCAACAGTAAAGCATCCTGAGACCATTCATGTGTGGGGTTGCTTCTCAGCCAAGGGAGTGGGCTCACTCACAATGTTGCCTAAGAACACAGCCATGAATAAAGAATGGTACTAACACATCCTCCGAGAGCAACTTCTCCCAACCATCCAGGATCAGTTTGGTGACGAACAATGCCTTTTCCAGCATGATGGAGCACCTTGCCATAAGGCAAAAGTGATAACTAAGTGGTTCGGGGAACAAAACATTGATATTTTGGATCCATGGCCAGGAAACTCCCCAGACCTTAATCCCATTGAGAACTTGTGATGAATCCTCAAGAGGCAGGTGGACAAACAAAAACCCACAAACTCCAAGTATTGATTCTGCAAGAATGGGCTGCCATCAGTCAGGATGTGGCCCAGAAGTTAATTGACAGCATGCCAGGGTGGATTGTTGCAGAGGTCTTGAAAAAGAAGGGTCAACTTCATGTAATTGTCAATAAAAGCCTTTGACACTTATGAAATGCTTGTAATTATACTTCAGTATTCCATAGTAACATCTGACAAAAATATCTAAAGACACTGAAGCAGCAAACTTTGTGGAAATTAATATTTGTGTCATTCTCAAAACTTGGCCACAACTGTAGATTGATGTGGGGGGAAAAAATTATTTAATCAATTTTAGAATAAGGCTCTAACATAACAAAATGTGGAAAACGTCATGGGGTCTGAATACTTTCCGAATTCACTGTATGTGTGTGTGTGGTTGGTGGGGGCAGATGATGAGGAGAGAGGATTGGGTGGTGGTGTGGGAGAGCTAGGGGGTGGTGAATGCTGAAAGGCTAAAAGTGTGGACAGGGGCACTGAGCAAAGCAGAGCAACACTCCATAATGAGCTCTGACAGTAGAGAACTGCACAGGGAAGAAAATAAGGGCAGCTAGCTATACTAGCGTTGCAGAGCGAGAGCTTAGACCCCCCCCCCCCCGGTTACTGTGGAAATACAGATAAGCGTATTTCCTCTCTTATTCTCATAAGAAACTCTGCATTGGGTCTGATTTGCTGAGAAAACCAATTACTCTGGACCAATACCTCACTACTGGCAAGCAACCTCTGCTCTGAGCCAGAGTGAAGAGAAGGAAAGAGAGAAAAATAATCTACTCTATAATTTCAAGTCTTTCTACAGTCTCACCCCTGTCTGTTTAAAACATATTCTTGAGCTCCTTGATAATTTCCTAATACCATTTAGCAAACATGACCAGAGACCTAGGCTGCGTCCCACATGGCAGCCTATTCTCTACATAGTGCACTATTTTTGACCAAAGCCCATCATGGGCCCTGATCAAAAGCAGTGAACTGTATAAGGAATATGGTGCCATTTGGGACACAACCCTAGCCCTACAGTACAGTACAAAACAAAAAAGCCCCTATAACAGCATCAGCAGGCGTTTAATACGAAGATTGAACTTAACAGTACATTGGAGCTTTGCTTTGCCCATGTAGAATGATCATCCAGTAATAGCTTAGCTATAATGTCTGAGTCCCAAATGGCATCCTGTTCCCTAGTGCATTAGTGTCAAAAGTGTGGTGCACGATAATAGTCAGGGTGTTGAGGGGAATGAATAATGTATGTCTAAATGCTGGGCCACAGTAGAGAACATCCCCCCTATTAGACTGGATTGTCTGTCTGGGCCTAATGGCAGCTACTAGCTTTATTACTATAGTCATACACACACAGACAGGCACACAGGAATGCACACAAACACACACACAAACACACACACACTAATGTAGACACGGTACATTACCTTAACAGTGAAATATTTCTCCCATTAATGTACGGTACTGTATGGAATGTCTATATGACAAAGCAATGGGCATAATACACACACACACACCACAGTGATGGGAGCGGAGAGGGGAGTCAAGCCGTGTATTGTGTCAGCTGGATAATAGCACTCAAACGGTCAATTTTCACCAGATGAATGACAGGGCCTTGAGTCACAATAGGGAGAAAAATGAGCACGCGAGTCGCATTGAAATCATACGCCCTACCCTGTGTCAACTTCACCACTGACAGCCACAGTATATTCGTTTTTCCTTCTATTTTTTCCTGTTATTCTTTCCCCTTTCTTTTTTTCCGAAGCATTGCTCATCAGAGAGACAGAAATGTGTTTATTTCAGGATTCAACTGTCAAGAGCCCACCTTTGGGATTGGCACAAAGCCTGGTGATGCTCTGTATTGGCTTTAAAAGCATCACGTTTTACAACCTCAGCAGCTCTACTCTTCTGTACATTGTGTACAATATTGTCTACATTGTGCTTGGTAATGCATTTTTCCTTTCCTTTACTTCAGCAATTGCTTAAAAAACTTTTACCAATAATATAGGCTACTAATAAAATAATTAGTAGACATCAGTAGGCTAAAATAGATTTTTCTTCTAGACAAAGATTTATTTCCAGTAATTGGTCTGGGGAAACATGAACAAACATTTATAATTGGGAAACAAAGCTCTATGAAATGGCAGGAGTTTGGAGAGCGCAATAGTGGTGAGAGATGTCTTGATTGATACATTGATTTATCAAATGTTTTTGGTAAATAAACAGCTTCTAGTACTGAGAAGACGGTAGTGAGTCGTGCGCTGCCTTTCCATACCTGTCAGCTCTTTCCTTGCTCCCAGAGGTGAATTTTTCCCTGCACCTTGGTTGCAGCTGAAGCGTGTGGTGGCGCTATCTCTGTGTGAACGGCCCGGCGATAGAGGTTTGTTATCACGGTACACTAACACAAACACAACACACACACCAGAGGGGAGATGGCGAGATGGGCATACTTTAGCTCCCAGGGAATTCACCTCACACACACAGGGCCCTGAAATTACAACAAGGTTATCGAATAGTCATGTGATGCTATTTATGTGCTATGCTGCTTCTCCCCTTCAACCGCTTGAGAGGTCAATGGGATATTGAAGGACTTTGTAATGTATGGCACAGCTAAGTAGACCTATGTGAGACTTGCGTCGTTGGATTTACATTGAATTCCATGGCATTTATGATTTCAAGTTATTTTATCTACAAACCCCACCTTTCCATTTGAGTCATTGTGGTGCAAATACATAATCAGTGAAAAGTAGGCCTATAATGGAAGATAAACACACAATCCAACCTAAGGTATTTGGAGAGAAGTTGCTTGGATATACCGAATGGTTAATAAGGCACCTTTTTTGTAGGGTCTGTGTTCTTCATGCCTCTGGGTGGGTTAGATTCCTCCAGGCATGCATCCTAAATGTCATCCTATTCGTTATGTAGTGCACTACTTTTGAAAAGAGCCCTATGGGATCAGGTCAAAATTTGTGCACTATATAGGGAATAGGGTGCCATTGGGGACACAGTCCTGCTCCTGCTTTATAATCATCTCCCATACTCAAAAATGTCATATCTGGTACTGCTACTAAACTGAGATAATGCATATGTAGAACTAAATATTCATGAGCAAATGTCTGGCCAAACTTATTTTCAGCCATAACATTGAAATGTAAGAGGTGGTTTTGATTTTTATGTTATTGTGTTTGTTGATGCTGCTTTTGCAGTTGGGAGCTTTTGCGGTGTGGTGTCTGGTTCTGCATATCAAACATAGGGATGTTTTTTGAGGGTAGAATAAAATATCTAGGGCCCAGAAACGGATGTGTAGATTCAGCCCCCCTTGTAGGTCTCTCCAGGATAGTGGGGTGACATGTCAGTGGGGTGACTGAGTGACTGACAGCCCCTAGTGGCAAACGACCACCACCATCACACACACCGTCTCCACGGGCGAACCAGATGGGGGCATCCCTAGTTACTTGAGGCTCTTCAGGCTCAACCCAAAACATGCCCCATTTATGTCCCGTAGAAACAGTAGTTTAGCTGGGTTACAGCTAAACTACTTTGAACACACTTTTGTTCCTGAGAATTTTCCTGCACGGCAGGAAATGCAAACTTCTAGTGTATTTTCAATTTCCACTTTGAAATTTCACTTGATTTGCCCTAACGAGAAATGTATCAACCCCTACAAAATATTGTCCATTCATTATAATCCACATAATAATGAACATTTCCTGTTGCTGCAGGATTATTTTCCTGGTGTAGCAAACTGTCTCAAAATTACTACATCTGGAGTAAAGGACTGTACTGTGTGCAGGTGTTTGTTCCAGCCCAGCTTTATGTAATACACCTGATTCCATCAATACACTAATCATGTCTTTGAATTGTCATGGTCGGTCTAGTTCATGGTCTTCAGTTTAGACTACAGGTGTATGTGTGTTGTCATTGGGTTTCAATAGAAGTTCTGTCACACTGTTTCATTATTTCCTTCAATGACTGTAGTTGCCACCTGGTGACAACACAATTTCTCTCCCTATTTCTGTGTCTGAATAACATGACTCTCTATGTTACCTCACCTCACATTACCCCAGCTAGCCATCAATCTCTCAGAATAACTACTATATCTATAAAAGCCCAGTCAATAGAAAATAAAAATCCTCCTCTCTTCTTGTATTTGAAATTATGCAATTTCTGAGCCTAGATAGGATATTACAGACAGTGCTGAGACAAAAAGTCTCATTTGGTGACACACAGAGGGAGTTTGGTGCTGTTGAATTGAAGTCATTGAATCAATCCTCTCCGACGTTGACATGAGCTGTGTTCCATGCTCTTAGTGTGTGTTGTTCGTTGTCATACAGTCAGTTGTCAGACTCGTCATTGGGATGATTAGGAGAAAGGCTTTGTGGAGTGAAGCTCATCGTTATTCTGGGAGAAGAGAATGGCAGGCAGGGAGTGGGAGGATTAGCTGGCTGAGTGGTGAACTGACTGCCTGGAGGTTAGAATAGAGCTGTCGTTGTAACGATGTACGCTGAGAGTCGGAAGCAAGTTCAGGGAGTGAATACATTTAATTAATAAATAAATGAACAAAACAAGAAACACGAACAGCGCAACAATGACGACTGGGGAAGGAACCACAGGGAGTGACATATAAAGGGCAGGTAATCAAGGAGGTGATGGAGTCCAGGTGAGTGTCATAATGCGAGTAACGATGGTGACAGGTGTGCGCCATAACGAGCCTAGAAGCCGGAGAGTGAGCACACGTGACAGTACCCCCTCCCCGACGCGTGGTTCCTGCCGCAGGACACCGACTAAGATGACGATCCCGGGGATCACGAGCGGACCAGTCACCTCTGCTAAGGCGCGGGAGCATGGCGACCTAGAACGCCGGAGAGAGCACACGTGACAGTTGTTAACTGGGGTAACCAGTAACAAGTATTATAGGCATGGGATGGGACTGTTTTATTGGTGTTGATGCAAGTAGATAATTGGGCAAATAGTTTATGAGGGTTTGTGTTTCTGCACTTGTTTGGAAAGATATCTAATATTGCCCCTGGTATGTTAGAGTTTGTGAGTGAGAGAGAATAAAGAGATGGAAAGAGAGATAAAGAGAGAGACCAACTGCGAAAGAGAGATACCTACCAACCAACTGTCTGACCCAGAGAGGTACAGCAAAATTTTGAGAAATGCAAAGAGAAAGAGATGGAGGGAGAATGTGAGTGTTCTTTATCATCCAGCTGAGCCGCAGTGAGAGGCTAGCTGAATGAGAGAGAGATTAAAAGAAGGCTGGTTTGGAGTCTGCATTCAATCACTGCAGTCCCTGAGTCCTCCTGATGAATGCTGATCAAGCCTCCATGAAAGAAGTCATGGACTTGCACTACTCCCACACACAACCACACACACATGCACGTGCACGATCGGGCGCACTCGGACACGGACATACACTCCAACTGCAATCACATCCCAACTAGGCCTGATTATAGGCTTTTGCTGCCACAGATAAATTGCGTACCTAAGGGTGACCTCTCTATCCTTCCCCCTGGCCCCGAGGGCTGAGACCTGGTGTTTAGTTTCAGATGGAGATTTAACCTGTGAAATCACAGTGATGTATAAGGGACTAGCATTTGTAGATCCTCAGGGATTGGAAAATGTGCTCAATTGCAGTGGTGCTTTGTGTGTATAAGTTTGTGTGTGGGCGGGGGGAGGGGGGGGGTTGTGTGTGTGTAGCGTTAGGGTGATCAGGGTCGTTGGTTTTCCCATCTTCCACCGTTTTAATTGATGAACATTCAGAATTAAAACGAATCCTGCTATTACAAGAATTCATTATTCTTAAAGACTAACACGGAGGAAAAGGTTGCCCCTCATGGGAAACCAGCATTCTCCATATGCAAGCTACTTCAAGGTCAAACAAGGAAAAAAGGCTACCATCATTATGAAAAGATACTTGCCTGGTAGATACTAATTCATTTAGATGTATTTTCATACAGAGCTGATATCTTCAATTATGTGTATACACCCTGTGTATGTAGTGAATAATAGGAGCAGAGATTTGCATTGTGATAAACAGCAATGTGTTTTAATTTGCGTGAACTGTTCCTTGAAGCGTATAGCTTATTGCAGATGGTCGTCTGACTCAATACCTCTAGATGGCTGTGTTTAGACAGGCAGCCCAATTCTGATATTTATTCCATGTATTGGTCTTTTGACCAATCACATCAGATCTTTTCACATCAGATATTTTTCAGAGCTGATCTGATTGGTCTGCCTGTGTAAATGTAGCCGATGTTACTCAGACTACAGGTTTACCAGTGTATGCTTCTGTGTCTGTGTGTGTGTGTGGTCCTCTGTGGCTCAGTTGGTCGAGCATGGTCCTTGCAACGCATGGATCGTGGGTTTGATGTCCACTGGGGCCACCCATATGGAAAATGTATGTACACATGACTGTAAGTTGCATGAAAGCTTCAGCTAAATGGCATATATTATTGTTTGTGCGCACACATTCCAGTATTTTCAGGAGAGAGAAAATAAAATCACCTGGCTGGAGTCCAATAGCCAGTGAGGTGCTCCACTGCTTCCCGTTCCAAACAACCACACTTCTCCAAAATAGATTGGACAGGCAGCACTTTTCCTTTTTATGATGACAACGCTTGTAACGAGAGTTGTCTCAAGAACTTTTCTGACTTCTGGTAGCATTGACAGAGAGCTAACATTTCTCCTCTTTGCCCAGCACTTTAGCGGCCCAAGCTGACACTCCCTGATATCTGTTTTCCAACAGCATGCGGAGTCTATGGCTGTATTTTGTCAGCCCCATACTGTATACAGCTGATGTACTGTTTCATGCTGGGTGGGCAGTAAGTGTAGTGTGTGTGTTTGTGTGCCTGCCTGCCTGCGTTTGCTCATCCGTTCATGCACGTGTATATGCGTCTGTGTACATAACATGCGCATCTGTGTAGAGAAGCTATGCTGACTCTGTGCTGGCTCTTACAGACCCTTATTAAGCTCGTTAAAAGGCTTCATTTAAATCTACTACGCCAGGCCTGAGGGCAGGGAGCATCATCAAGGTTTCACTCATTTACAGTTTGTATCCAAATTAGATTTCAGACAACTCAGCTTGTTGTTGGCGAGAGAGAGAGAGAGAGAGAGAGAGAGAGAGAGAGAGAGAGAGAGAGAGAGAGAGAGAGAGAGAGAGAGAGAGAGAGAGAGAGAGAGAGAGAGAGAGAGAGAGACATGCCCCCTTGTGTTACGGTGGGCCGAGATAGTGGACTGTGTGTTGCTTTGTTCGTGTTTTGCAGAGTGATTTTGGAGGAATGTGTATGAGTGTGTGAGCGTAGATATTTAGATGGCAAGAAGGGTTCTGCATAGAACCCTTTTGAATCTGAATAAGCTTTTTTATTGTAATTTATTTTTCTTTCTTGTCAACAGTGCCCGAGCATTACTGTTTACTTCAGTGTTTAAACTTAATATAAGGATGTTGAGTAATCTGTTAAGTTTAAAAAGGTGTGAGAATGTTCCATTTGTCTAGGGGTGTCAAACTCATTCCATGGAAGGCCTGGTGTCTGCAGGTTTTTCCTTTCAATTAAGCCCTAGACAACTTGGTGTGGGGAGTTTCTTACTAATTAGTTACCATAATTCATCAATCAATTACAAGGGAGGAGCAAAAACCTGCAGCCATTTGGCCCTCCGTGAAAAGAGTTTGACACCTGTGCCTTAATAAGTTGATATACAGTACTGGCATAGTAGATGTACAGCAAATTGGCCAGTGTAACCTAGTGTTGGTTTTTCTGTGTAACATTTCTAGTGTTCATTAAGGTGTTCAATTAACTCCAATGTGTAACTATGTGTTGTTGTATGTGTTGAACTGCTTTGCTTTATCTTGGCCAGGTCGCAGTTGTAAATGAGAACTTGTTCTCAACTTGCCTACCTGGTTAAATAAAGGTGAAATAAAATAAATAAATAAAAAACTCTGCAATTGTCAAATTAACACTCATTGGTTTAAAATAACCCCAGTGTTGGTGTTAATAACCAGTGTTAAACCAAAACCACACTCTTCATTCATATTTCCCAGCATGCTCTATTACATTTAGATTTTTAGGATTGTTTGTTTCAATATCTATGTTTTTGCATATATATTGATGGATAAATTAATCTCATGCTCCATAAATATAAATAACATAAATGTTTTTTTAAACTAATCCAATCTGTTGCTTGGAATTATTGCAACCTGTTACTGATATGGTTATTCCAGTTTAGATGGTTTAGGTAGTCTCATATCTTAGTCTTCTCAAACCGGCAGTCAATCTGAATGAAGGTTGCAGGTGAACAAAAATTCCAAATGTCGGATATCCCCACTCTGGCTGGATTCCAATACACATCACTTTGCACATGTCAGCATAATGTGACATGAAGGCCTGATGTGGCCTGTAAACCGTGAGTTTCAAGCAACTGTATTAAGGTAAAACTAGACCCTCAAAATAAGGCATAATGAAATAAGAGTTGTATTGTGTTAAATAATGTAATTTTAATGATAACATATCCGCTTAGGACCTCACTTGGTGAAGGCCACAGGACTGAAAATGGATGAATGCAACAACCATGTCTCTGTCACTAACAAATGCGGTCATCAGTGGTACCTCTACAATTCACTCAAAAGATAAGGCACTCTGGGATTTAAGCAAACCAGGCTTTACACTAAGCAGTGTGTTAATTTAACAATGAAAAGTGTGGACCTGTATAGACACTGGACCAGTGTTAAATTTAACACTCCCGGTGTTGATTTAAAACTGGAGAATTTGCTGTGTATCTTTGCCATGATTTTTGTGATTGAATTTTCTGTGATTTTATTGAGTAGAGAGTTGGAGAATAGAAGTGAGTATACGTGAACCAGCAGTGTATTGTATGGTACACAATACATTTGATAGTTTTATCTATTGTTGATTTTTCAGTGTAACATTTCTAGTGTTGATTCAGGGGTTAACCTTTTCACATGTGAGTTCCAAATATCTCTAATGATCACCCCAGTGTGAGTTTTTTTATGCACGTGATGCCAGAATGCAGTCACTATCTATAGGTTATGTTTCAACTTGTCAATTTCAAATTATTTTCAAACAAGTTTTGTTTTCTAACAACAGTTTGAATTGAGGTGTGTTCGGCCTCCTCATTAATTCACATAGAAGTCACCCATTTCAATGTTGCGGACAATTTATGTTTGAGGCTTTAATGAGTCGGATAAACTTCTCTCTTCGACTAGAGCCAAAACACTTCCCCGGTGTTTCCCCTGATCAAGTATGCAGACATCTCCAGTCAGAACAGAACTTTCACAAACTTTTTCCCCCTGGCACATATTCCAGCCTGCTCCTGCATTGCCTTACATAACTTGGACATGTGTGCATTCCTATCAAGTAGGTGCCTTATTAATCTGATGACTGTTATTTATTGAATCAACTAACCATGTTTAATTGTTCCCCGATTAAATTAATCATGTAACAATTGACTCATTAGGAATTTGGGGCACCACGGAAGAAGTTGTTTAACTTCTTAGGGAGCAGTGGTGCGCTTGCGCCCCACTCCCGACACTACCAGGTGAAATGCAAGGCGCCAAATTCAAAATCCAAAAGTTGAATTATTAAACATGCATCAATATACAAGTGTTTCATACTCATCAAAAGCTCTGCTTCTTGGCAATATCACAGCATTGTCAGATTTCAAAAAGGCTTTACGGCGAAAGCACTACATTTGATTGTTTGAGGGTAGCACCTTCAATATTTTCCATAACCATGAATTCATTAGCCAGCGCGGTCCATAGAAAATGCATTTCACAGGAAAAACCTGTGCTTTACCTTTTGTAGAACTTCTGCTGAGGTCTTCCCAAGTGTCCAACGAAGACAATCCATGGGTATTTGGTTAGAAAAAGTCATTTATTATATCCATAAATCTCCGTTTGGTTGGCGCCTTGTGTTCATAAAATCCAACGTGAAGGAGAACACGTTCAACTAAACCTATAAACTTTTCCTCAACAAAACAAAAACCAATTAAAATGCATCCTTAGCTATCCTTTTATGAATGAAAGTGATAATATTTCACTTGGATGGTCACCTAAACGTTATATAAGTCAAATAAAGTGGACCGCTCAGCCAAACGTGCGCCCAAAAACGTGCAACCGAAAAAGAGCTCCTCTCACCAAAACCCCTTCCTATTCAACACATTAGTTCCGATCGCTTTGAAACTTTATATATAGACTGCTGACATCCAGTGGAAGCCATAGGTACTACATTCAGTGTCCTGATATAATTGGTTTTCAATAGGCAGTCTCTCAAAGTGGGCCATAAGCCACCAGAATGACATTTCCGGATGGAATTTTCTCTGGTTTTTGCCTGCCAAATGAGTTCTGTTATACTCACAGACATTATGTTAACACTTTTGGAAACCTCAGAGTGTTTCCTATCCAATAGTACTAATTATGTGCATATCCTATTTTCTGAGCCTGAGTGGCAAGCATTTTACTTTGGGCATGCCAGACGCTCCAAAACCGTCACCCCAGCTGCCGCTCCTAGAGAGGTTAACAAGTTACCATCTCCTGAATTAAACTAGAAGATATATATAAATATTGATAACAGTCACTAATTATTCATTACCTCATATCAGTCTCATTCTGAACGTCGCATAATCCTTGGATCCGCAAGAACCCCAGCCTTTCTGAATATTCAGTACTGCACAAATTGGTTTTGTCATTTTACTAACTTAACAATAACACAGAATACACATACACACGTACATGAGATACAAGTCCCTAGTGGAAAGACAAGATATGACGGCTTGTTACACATATGGAGAGGGAGGGGTAGTTAAAGAGAGAGAGAGACAAATAGAGACAACACTTGGATACATTTGAAACCTACGCTCAAAGGAATAGTAATAATTTGCACATGAACCACCGCTCATTCGGATAAGAAATGCAATGTATATATTTGCGCATAGATGTCTTTCTCTGTCATCTCTCAGTTGAAACCAATCGATCCGTATATGGCAAGTGGCTCGATGTAAGGCTCTGGTTGTCCACCAGAGGTCACAATGTCCTTCTTAGTTGTAGATCTTCTCTGGTAGTGAAGTTTGTTAGAACAGATACTTGCACCAACGGTTGTCTGAGATGGGATTCTTTCTTCCCACCTCATGTCTTCAGCCAAAGTTCTAGGACCACTTTTACATGCACAGATGCAGACTGTGAATGTTTCTGGTCTCGTAGGTGAGGGTATCTTCTCATCTAGTGTTGAGGTTGAGAATTTCAGAGTTTCTAACCATTTCAACGTGTGGACCACGGTCTCATGTCTTTTGGTCTCCACGCTGTCAGGTCTGGTAGTTTCAACCATTCGAACGTCCGGCTCACACTGTCCGTCTGCTTGGTCACTGGTGGATTATTCAGGGTTCAGCTCCCGGACAACTTTACACGCCCGCAGCGTACTTCATACTTAATCGTATATTTTATACAACATGTAAACTTGGTACTAGATGTAAACTTGACAGATAGAATGTCTTTCTTACCTAAGTTACAGTATTTTTGTTATACAGTTTTTAATGACATCACAAAATGAAAAACAATATGACAGGATTATTCTTTAGATTCTTAACATTCCTATCTTATGAATATTGTTCAAAAGTTAATTATTTGGCCGTTAGAGTTTTTGGGCAGCAAAATATCTCTTTAACAAAAGAATTCCTTTCCCAATACTACAGGGCAGGAAAGACCCTTTTGCAGCACACAATTTATGACCGGATGTTAAGGTGTCAAAACCGGCATGACTCCCCTCTCCTCTCCTGTGGGAGAGAGGGGGTGTCTGGCTATCTGTCCTACATTTGCCAAGCTGACCTGGCACCTTTGATCCTCACCCAGGAGAGAGTCATGACAACAGACACGCACACCCACGCACATACAATCATCATATACACTATTGCTACTCTTTATCAAATATCCTGATGCCTAGTCACCTTACCATCTACATACTGTATCTACCTCTATCGCTCCAGTATCCCTGCACATTGTAGATATGGTACTAGAACTGTCTGACCCTATGTATAGTATGCTTCCATACTTTCTCGTGTTCTTCTTATTTTTATTTATTGTGTATTTTTGTTCTACCTTATGTCATTTTTATTATTGATTACTGCATTGTTGGGTTTAGAGCTTGCAAGAAAGGCATTTCCTTGTACGTGTGCATGTGACGTTTAAAACTTAACTTCTGCCAAGAACCCTTCATAGAGAGTTTTAGGTAGAACGTTTTACAGTGCGTTCTATGAAGTACCCTACATAGAGGGTTCAAAGGGTTCCACCTAGCACCAAAAATGGTTCCCTTATGGGGACAAACTGAAAAACTCTATATGGTTCTACTTAATACTTTTTTCTAAGAGTGTACTGTATTCACACACCATCACCATGCTTATGTTTGGAGATACATCAATCAAATTCTATTTATTGCCTGCATTTACCACAAAGTGCAACCTGTGCCTAAACTCCCTGAATAATTGAAGTCGTGTCCAAGGCAACAGAGGTAAGTAAAACAACTAATTCCATGGTTAGAATGAAACCTAAAAAGTTATATGACTTGCAGTGCATACTGTCTAACTAGCAAGGCTAAGACTAGATGGTGATGCACAACTTTAATTACAGTTCTTTCCACACTTCCCTGAAGGACATGATGAATTTCGGCATAATGTAGTTGAGTGCGTGTGTGATGGATTTCTCATCACAGATATTGCCAAGACTTTGTAGAAATGTCTTATCTTTGGCTGTACTGCATAAATGTGTTATGAATGTGTTCTGTTCTGCCCTGTCTTGTTGGCCATTGACTGGGTCAGGGTGAGGAGGGTGCAGAGTAGCGTTGCTAGCCCTCTGTGATCTCTCCTCTCTGGCTATATAGAGCCTGTACTTGCAGAATCTGAGTCCTCTTCCCATACAGTAGAGATTGATAGTGAACGAAAGTCACTGGAGTGGCCTTATCTGCTCTGTAACACACTGTTATTTTGTTGCTGAGGGGCTCAGAGTAGAGGCTTTTTTATAGGCATTGTAATTTTGGAGGGAATATACTGTACTCCAGTGCATCGTTATCTAGTTTGAACTCTACTACAGTATCGACTCGAGGGCTACAGGCAGCACAAGATGCCAAGATTTTAAGTGGTAATTAGCGAAATAATGTTTTTCATTCTCTTCGCTTCTGTTTTTTCCCCAAGTCGAATCTGGAGTCCGAATTTACATTTGAATTGAATAGAATAGAAACTGGAAATACTGAAATGGGAATGTAAAATTACAGAATACATACAGAGTGAGTGAGTCCTCTACATGACTTCCAGCAGTTTTTGAAACCATGTAATTTTCTATTTATTTATGACCTTGTTTACAGTTTCCTGGCCGATAAATAAACATATGAACCACTCGACTTGTAAATAGCAAAGCATTGATTAATCAGATTCACACTTAAAGATGCTCACGGTGAATGTTTTTTGAAGTGCAGAAAAAAAGTCAAGTAAGAGCATTTCTTCCAGATGAAAAACTGACGAGCAGACTTCTGAGACCGTAGGGGCCCAAAGGTGTTGACATGAACGTAAAATCAATCACACATTCCGGCCTTGTGTACTCGCTGCTGCGCCGGACGTTTGGAACATGTGAATAATCTTGCTGTACATTAAGTTGTATGCCTGGCCAAGTTAATCCATTTTAACTGTGGATGGAGGTGTCATTTCCCTGAAGGGCCGGACATATACATTAGCTATCTCGCGTGCCCAAATGACAAACGGATGACAACAGGACAGAAAAATCATACATCCATCGGGCTAACGTTAGTTTTCTTCAAGCCATTTTAACAATGTGTCTCAGTATATGTGACTAGCGGTGTCCATCCATTCTTTGATGGATTATTCAGTCTCATAGAGAAGATTGTGTAATGGACACCATTCTTTTAATTCAAAGCCCTAAGGTGGATGCAACACAAGATATATTCTTCACACCGACTGCAGTGCTCAGTTCTTAATAGTTAGGTGTTACTACCCATCACCAGCACACAAAGGAATCTGTTTGGACTGTAGATTACCAGTCATTAACAGTAAAACAGTGCAGTAAGACTGGAAAGGTACTCTGCCTAGCTAAAAGCAGCTGGAGACATCCATACAAGTTACTCTTGCTCTTTGTGCCTCTATGACACAATGTTCTCTAGCTCCAAAGTGATCCACATGTTATATATAATGAGACAGTGGTGGGCACGGAAATGTTCTCAGCTTCAGTGAATAAATAAATTATTATTTCACAGGGGGCTCTGACAGAGGGAGAGGCAGTGAGTGGCTCCTTTGTAGAAGAGTGTAGAAATAAAAAATAACTCTGGTGCTGTGCCTGATGCAACACACACATGACAAGTCATTATTCTGCATCACCCGGAGAGACAGGGAGGAGGAGGAAGAAGAGGAAGATGAGGAGGGGTAGGAGGGAGGGCATTAAGTCTAACATGTGATGAAGAGCAGGGGAAGATAAGGGAGAGAGGAAAGGAGGAGATGAATACAGGGAAAGTCTGAGTTGAGGAGGAGGTGAAGGCTTGAAGTGAAAGGTGATGAAGAGCAGAGGAAGATAAATGAGAAGAACAATGAAGGGAGGAGGAGGAAGTTAAGTGAGACGTGTGATGAAGAGCATAGGAAGTCAAGGGAGAGAGGGAGAAGAAATAGGAAGAGAAGGGAGTTAAAAGAAACCTGGGATGAAGAGCAGAGCAGAGGAAAAGAAGGGAGAGAGGGAGACGAGGGGAGAAGAAAGAGGAGGAAGTTAAGTGAAACGTCTGATGAAGAACAGAGGAAGACAAGGGAGAGAGGGAGAATAAAGAGACAGGGAGGAGGAAGTTAAGTGAAACACGTGATGAAGAGCAGCGGAAGACAAGTGAGAGAGGCAGAAGAGAGAAGAGGAGGAGAAGGGGGAGGATGAAGGGAAATCGTGAGCTCTCACATTGTTCTTTAGTCATAGTCCCCTGCTGGGAAGGACACAGTCAGAGACTAAAAACCCGTCATCGTACATTATGACATGGTGCAAAGGCAGCCGACATCACAACCCCATCAAAAGCCATCACAACGCACACAAGACATCACAAGTTATCGCAAGGCATTACAGCCCTGTGTTCTGTCTCTGCAGAATGCACAGTAAAATACTGTACATTTGTTTTACAGCCCACTATGACCTTTCTGTCATTTTAACAGTAAAACACTGTTGAATGCACAGTAAAATACCGTAAATGTGTTTTACAGTATTAATTATGGTGCATTGTGGGAAAATGCGTTGGGCGAGTCTCTGGCTTATTAACATAATTTAAGGAATGCCTTGTAAGAGGCAATATTTGTTGTACCCGTGAGTGAGAATGTATTTTAGGAAGTTTAAAAACCTTGTCCTTAAACATTTCAGTATCCTACTGGATAATTGGTGACAGTAATTTACTGTAATTCAAAATACAGTACCATACTGCATTTTTGGATTGCCCAAAACCTTTTGAGCACTATTGGGTGCATGGTATTGTTGTTTCCCACTCAATAACATATTTTGAGGTGTGTTTTGTAAGAGGCTATATTTGTCGTAACTGTTAGTGAGAGTGCTGTACCGATTTAAATGATATGTGGTAGTGGTTCTCCAGCAATCACATTCATATAAGGAACAGATCAGTGGCAGCAAGTTGCAAACCTTTATTGGTGGAGTGGTTATGTCCTTTTGATCTGTTTTGCCCTGTAGTCACTGTCAGTTTAGAAGCCTTTGTTAAAACCTCTTGGGGATTGCTGGGGCGCTAGCGCCCCACTCCCGACACTACCCGGTGAAATGTGAGGCGCCAAATTCAAAATCCAAAAGTTGAATTATTAAACATCCACCAATATACAAGTGTTCCATACTCATCAAAAGCTCTGTTTCTTGTCAATATCACAGCGTTGTCAGATTTCAAAAAGGCTTTACGGCGAAAGCACAACATTTGATTGTTTGAGGGTAGCACCTCACATACTTTTCCCATAGCCATGTATTCATTAGCCAGCTTGGCACACACATAACACATTTCACAGCGAAAACAAATCAATTACCTGTTGAAGAACTTCTGCTGAGGTCTTCCTAAGTGTCCAACGAAGACAATCCATGGTTCTTTTGTTAGAAAAAGTCATGTATTATATCCATAAATCTCCATTTGGTTCGCGCGTAATAATCAGAAACTACAGCGTCCACTACTCCATTGAAACGTGACTAGAACTCGTTCATCTTATACCTATAAACTTGTCCAAGAACAATCAAACATAGTTTTAAATGTATCCTTAGGAACACTTTTACGTATATTTACTATAATAAATCAACCGGAATATAAACTGAGCTCTAAAGACGGTAAAAAACACAGTGCGCGCTTCCCGAGAGCGCGCATCCACTCCTATAGAGTTCCAAAGAGGCACTTCCTTATTCCCTCTTCTTCTCTGCTCTAAAGCATCTGAACAGAATCAAAACACTTTCTCGAGACTGTTGACATCCAGAGGAAGCGATCGGTACTGCATTCATATGCCCTTTTATGGGCATTTTCATGAGGGAGGGGTTCCAAATGNTGTGAAAACCACTTTCTCCAGGACAGAAATTCCTCTGGGTTTTGCCTGCCATATCCGTTCTGTTTTACTCACAGACAAATGGTTAACAGTTTTACAAAATTCAGTGTGTCCTATCCAATGGTACCAAATATGTGCATATCCTATTTTCTGGGCCTGAATGGGAGGCATTTTACTTTGGGCACGCCAGGCTCTCCAAAACGGTCACCTCGTGTGCTCATCCCTAAGAAGTTAAGGCCTAAAGTGCAAGTGGTATAAACGCCAAATATCAGTTTGTATGCTGTAATATTTAGGCCTAATTAAATATTCTCTATTAGCAATTGCTAATAGTGTCACGCCCTGGCCATAGAGAGCTCTCTAGGTTTCTCTATGGTGTGTTGGGTCAGGGCGTGACTAGGGTTATGTAGGGAACTCTGTTGGTTTTTGGTTAGGTTCCCAATTAGAGGCAGCTGGTTGTCGTAAGTTGGTTCCCTGCCCCACTTGCCTTGTGGGTTATTGTTTGTATCTGTGTGCACCTGTGTGCCACACCTGTGTTACGGTCTGTTTATTGTTTTGTTGCCAGTTGCACTTAGATAAAAAGTATGTATACTGGAACCCTCGCTGCATCTTGGTCCGCTCCATTACCAGATCGTGACAAATAGTGGCAATTGCCACTCAACAATAAAGTACTATATTGCTGTTTTTATATATATTTACTGCAGGAAACTGTAAATAATGCCGCATTGTGGAGAAATATTGTGGGAGGAGAAATAATCACTGTCTCATGAACATATTTTAAGGCGTGCCTTGTAAGCGAATATATTTGTTGCATCCGTTAGTGAGAGTTCTGTACCAAATTAGGTGATACACTACATGGCAAGAAGTATGTGGATATTTGCTTGTTGAACATCTCATTCCAAAATAATTTGTATTAATATGGCTTTGTTCCCTGCGTTGGTATCAGGAGTTTGATGGGACTATGGTGTAATAAAGGTTTCTGCTAAATTAACAATGGCAAAGTATTATTCCAATGAAATCTACCCTCAAAACAAGGCCAATAATAATAACCAGTGTACTTTGCAGTTCATTTTGGCATGTTCATTTTCACATATACATACATTTAAATGTTGGTAATTTAGCAGACAGTCTTATCAAGAGTGACTTTCAGTCAGTGCATTCAACTAAGAAAGATAAACAAAATATCAGTCATAGAAAGTTAAACGTTTCTGTAACAGTTACTGAGAATGTTGTTGCTTTTCGGGACGGCTACATGCAAATGTATTGCTGCTTTTAAAAATACAAAATGTTAATGTATTTTACTGAAATACATTTAAAAATACCACTTTTGTAGTTTATTTATGGTATTTTGAAATTGTGTTTTGTAATATTTGCCCATCCCTGACTATCTGTTTAGCCACAGCATGGCTTCCTTCTTTCTACACTGTGCACAGATCCATGCATAAATTGATTGGCTACTTCAAACATAGGGTTATGTAAACTACCTAGTTTTCTCTTTGTAACATGCTGTAACACAGTATGGGTTTGTTTACCTCTCTACATGGACAGATGCACAGGCTAAAGCATACGCAAGTGAGCCATATTATGTAGAAAGTGTTCATGCTGGTATATATTATTGTTCATCCTGAAGATTTGGAAGTGAAAAACACACATTGTACATCCTAGTGTGCGCTAAAGTAGTGTACACACGCACACACAAACACTATCTGCATTTAAAGTTATAGGCAACCCCTATCGGCACACCATTCCACTGCAAATTGGTCTCCACAGCATTCTAGCATCCTGGTCTTGATGGATCACTATTACCCTGAGAATGACCCGTTAGTTGAGTTATGTTTCTTTGGTGACTAAGGGCCAGATAAAATCACACCTCTGACCCTGTTGCCAATCACAGTTATCCCTTCCTGGCACTGTTAACCCTCGCTGGATGAGACCTGGGGCTCCCAACACAGACAGGGGTTAATGGGTGAGCAGCAAGGGGAGGGAGTCGCACAGGAGTGTGTATATATACACTACCGTTCAAAAGTTTGGGGTCACTTAAAAATTCCCTTGATTTTGAAAGAAAAGCACATTCTTTTTGTCCGTTAAAATGTCATCAAATTGATCAGAAATACAGTGTAGACATTGTTAATGTTGTAAATGACTGTTGTAGCTGGAAACAGCTGATTTTTAATGGAATATCTACATAGGCGTACTGAGGCCCATTATCAGCAACCATCAATCCTGTGTAGTAATGGCACGTTGTGTTAGCTAATCCAAGGTTACCATTTTAAAGGGCTAAGTGATCATTAGAAAACCCTTTTGCAATTATGTTAGCACAGCTGGAAACTGTTGTGCTGATTAAGGAAGCAGTACAACTGGCCTTCTTTAGACTAGTTGAGTGTCTGGAGCATCAGCATTTGTGGCTTCAGGTACAGGCTCAAAATGGCTAGAAACAAAGACTTTCTTCTGAAACTCGTCAGTCTTTTCTTGTTCTGAGAAATGAAGGCTATTCCATGCGAGAAATTGCCAAGAAACTGAAGATCTCGTACAACGCTGTGTACTACTCCCTTCACAGAACAGCTCAAACTGGCTCTAACCAGAATAGAAAGAGGAGTGGGAGGCCGCGGTGCACAACTGAGCAAGAGGACAAGTACATTAGAGTGTCTTGTTTGCAAGTCTTCAACTGGCAGCTTCATTAAATAGTATCCGTAAAACACCAGTCTTAACGTCAGCAGTGAAGAGGCGACTCCGGGATGCTGGCCTTCTAGGTCGCTGTACCAGACAGGACTGGCAAAAAGTGCTCTTCACTGACGAGTCGCGGTTTTGTCTCTCCAGGGGTGATGGTCGGATTTGTGTTTATCGTCGAAGGAATGAGCGTTACACCAATGCCTGTACTCTGAAGCGGGATCGATTTGGAGGGTCCGTCATGGTCTGGGGCAGTGTGTCACAGCAACATCGGACTGAGCTTGTTGTCATTGCAGGCAATCTCAACACTGTGCGTTACAGGGAAGACATCCTCCTCCCTCATGTGGTACCCATCCTGCAGGCTCATCCTGACAAGACCCTCCATTATGACAATGCCACCAGCCATACTGCTTGATCTGTGCATGATTTCCTGCAAGACAGGAATGTCAGTGTTCTGCCATGGCCAGCGAAGAGCCCGGATCTCAATCCCATTGAGCACCTGTTGGATCGGAGGGTGAGGGCTAGGGCCATTCCCCCCAGAAATGTCCGGGACCTTGCAGGTGCCTTGGTGGAAGAGTGGGGTAACATCTCACAGCAAGAATTTGCAAATCTGGTGCAGTCCATGAGGATGAGATGCACTGCAGTACTTGATGCAGCTGGTGACCACACCATATACTGACTGTTACTTTTGATTTGAACCCCTCCCCCCTTTTTTCAGGGACACCTTATTCAATTTCTGTTAGTCACGTCTGTGGAACTTGTTCAGTTTATGTCTCAGTTGTTGAGTCTTGTTATGTGCATACAAATATTTACACATGTTAAGTTTGTTGAAAATAAACACAGTTGACAATGAGAGGACCTTTCTTTTTTTGTTGAGCTTTACTTGGCGGACAGATAGCCTTACATTCTCCTGCAATATGTCTTGATAAACTTGGGAATTCATTTTTCCGTAGATGATAGAAAGCTGTCCAGGCCCTGAGGCTGCCCCAAACCATGATGCTCCCTTCACCATACTTTACAGTTGGGATGAGGTTTTGATGTTGGAGTGCTGTGCTTTTTTTCTCCACACATAGTGTTGTGTGTTCCTTCCAAACAACTCAACTGTAGTTTCATCTGTCCACAGTAGCGCTATGGAACATCCAGATGCTCATTTGCGAACTTCAGACATGCAGCAATGTTTTTTTAGGACAGTAGTGGCTTCTTCTGTGGTGTCCTCCCATGAACACCATTCTTGTTTAGTGTTTTACATATCGTAGACTCGTCAACAGAGATGTTAGCATGTTCCAGAGATTTCTCTAAGTCTTTAGCTGACACTCTAGGATTCTTTTTAACCTCATTGATCATTCTGCGCTGTGCTCTTGCAGTCATCTTTGCAGGACGGCCACTCCTAGGGAGAGTAGCAACAGTGCTGAACTTTCTCCATTTATAGACAATTTGTCTTACCGTGGACTGATGAACATCAAGGCTTTTAGAGATACTTTTGTAACCCTTTCCAGATTTATGCAAGTCAACAATTCTTAGTCTTCTGTGATCTCTTTTGTTCGAGGCATGGTTCACATCAGGCAATGCTTCTTTTGAATAGCAAATTCAAATTTTGTGAGTGTTTTTTATAGGGCAGGGCAGCTCTAACCAACATCTCCAATCTCATCTCATTGATTGGACCCCAGGTTAGCTGACTCCTGACTCAAATTAGCTTTTGGAAAAGTCATTAGCCTAGGAGTTCACATACTTTTCCCAACCTACACTGTGAATGTTTAAATGATGTATTCAATATAGACAAGACAAGTACAATAATTTGTGTGTTATTAGTTTAAGCACACTGTTTGTCTATTGTTGTGACTAAGTTGAAGATCAGATCAAATTGTATGACAAATTTATGCAGAAATCCAGTTCATTCCAAAGGGTTCACATACTTTTTCTTGCCACTGTATATATACATACGTGTGTGTGTGTGTGCGTGTGAGGTTTATGGGTGAGCAACAAGAGGTTGATTAAAGGTCAGAGGCCACCTGATTGAATAACTCAGGAAGTGAGGGGGCGCTGTGCTGTGATTGGAGGGTTAATCAGTATTCATATATTTCATTCATGGCTAATGAATGCAACACGTCTGTGGAGGAAGGGTGATAAAAAAATTACAATTAATGAGAAATTAATAACAAATACCATGGGGTAAAGTCTGGTGGTTTCCAGTGGGGGTCTAATAAGTATTAAAATAAAAAATATTCCTCCAAAATGCCCACTTAAGTGATTGTCTATACTCCGTAATTAGCTTTTTCTCAACATTGGGTGCATCTCAATACTCAAAATGTGTGTCCTCTCCTAGTCGGCTTTTTTACATCTGCACTGAGCAGGTTGATGCTTTGCCTCATAGAACAATACTGCACACACTTCTGTGATGTTTTTGTGCTTACACTCTTAGAAAAAAAGGGTTCCAAAATTATTATTTGCAGAGGAATAGGGTTCTACCAATAATCGTTTTCATCTGAATAATTATTTTTGGAAGACGAGGCCCAGCAAACATGTCTACATTAGTACGATGTGGGCCCAATGCAGATAAAAATATTTTCCCCATGTAGGCTGCCCACATTGGGGAAAATCGTCTATGTCACCACAGGCCTCCTCCATCGCCTGGAGAAGGGGTATGCGTTGGTGGGGTTGGCGATCATACACCTTCCAACGCCACGCCAAAAATAACTCTTCTATTGGGTTAAGAAATGGAGAATATGGTGGCAGGTTGGGCATCAAAACTTGCAGATGGTCAATGAACCAATTGCGGGCCAGAGCAGCCCGGTGGAAACTTACGTTGTCCCAGATGACAACAAACCCCGACTGCTCTGGCCCATTCCTCTGGTCATTAGGAATGAGGATATTATCAAGGGGGTCAAGGAAGGTGATAATGTGGGCAGTAATGTAAGGACCAAGAGTGGCATGATGATGAAAGACACTGTTCTGTCTAATGGCTGCACACATTGTGATGTTGCCACCACGCTGTAATGGTCCTGTGTGTAGCTGTGTAGAGAGTCAGGCGCAGGACAGCAGAATAGAGTAATCAACGTAATTTACTCAAAATACACAATAAATGCGGTAAACACACGAGCCCACAAAGACAGACTGAGTTACAACAAAACAATCAATCACAAAGACATGGGGGGGACAGTTTAAATAAGGAACATGTAATTAGTGATTGGAAACCAGGTGTGTGTAATGAAGACAAAACTAACGGAAAAATGAAATGTGGATCGGCGGTGGCGAGAAGACTGGTGACGTCGACCGACGAACGCCGCCCGAGCAAGGAGAGGGACCGACTTCGGCGGAAGTCGTGACACACTCTGTCCAGGGACATTGACACGGTGTCCTATGATGTTTCTTCCTCTGCGTTTTGTTTTGACTAGGTTAAAGCCGACCTCATCAACGTAGACGAAATCATGATGCTCTGCAGCAGCGTCTAGTTCCATAACTCTCTGAAACAGACAAGACAAAACATTATTGTATGACAGCATGAATAGACAGAGCAGTCAATATGTAGCACAATACACTTGAATACAGTACCAATGACAGGATAGTATAACTTATTTGTATGTATTCATAGCGCAGTTGTTTCACTCTGTCAGAATTTCGCTCAAATGGTACTCTGTAGAGCTGCTTCATACGAATCTGATGGTATTTCAGGAGACAGCTAAGTGCGGATAAACTCACCATATTTATGTTACGGAATGTTGTGTTGTCAGTGATGATTTGGCGTTGCAGTTGTCGTAAACGTATGCTGTTGTTTGAAATGACCATATTCACTATGTGTTGTTCCTGCTCTGCTGTGAACAGCCGGTTTCTTCCTCCATTGAAGCGTTGTCTATCAATTCAGCAAAAACATGATGTGAATGGTTAGGGTGCAAGATTTCTTTCAGTATGAAATTAAATGTTACTGTAGTGCTGTAAATGCTGCTGTGCTGTAAGTACAGTAGCATGGTATAGAGGGTAGCTTTACTTACCTGTTCTCATTTCGAAATGTCATCCGTGTTTTGCAAAAAGTGTGTTTTACAATTGCAAACTAGTGTAAATCAGATAATGGCTTGCAGTTTTGCAGACTTTGTCTGAAGATTAGGTACATGACTTAATGTTTTCACTGAGTGTGCCTCAAGTACCACTTTTAGTGTGTAAACAATTGTAAAAAACTGTAAAGACCACTTCATTAATTAAGTCAGGTTTCCTATTTGACTCAGCCATGCCCAACCATGCCCAACCAACATTTCCTAATCTCCCACCCCTTCTAATGTGACTAGCCCCGATGCGCCTCCCTCTTTTCCCTCTGCCCCACTACAAAGTTTCTCCCTACAGGCGGTCACTGAGTCCGAGGTGCTAAAGGAGCTCCTTAAACTTGACCCCCAAAAAACATCTGGGTCAGATGGTTTAGACCCTTTCTTCTTTAAGGAAGTATGCGAGGTACAGACGTTCGCTTCGCCTAGCCAGGTTCTGCTTGGAGCAAACCAAACCTAGTATGCAGTCGCATTTAGGGTATAACTAGCCCCTCAAAGAAAGGCCTTATGATATACTGTATGTAATGTATTGTCATAAAGAGTTAAATGTTGTTAATAATGTTGGTAGATCCATTCATAGAGGCTTCTAGGAAGAACCTTTAGAGGATAAAAATGTTCTTGGTGGAACCCTTTATAGATGGTTCTAGGCAGAACCCTTCATAGAAGGGAACCATTTACAGGGGGTTCTATGAAGAACCCTATAGGTTCTAGTTTGAACCCTCTCTGCAAAGGTTTCTACTTAGCACCAAAAAGGGTTCCCCTTAGGGGACAAACTGAAGAACCCTATATGGTTCTACTTAGCACTTTTTTTCCTAAGAGAGTATGTTCTGCCACTCTGACATAATGTCCTTTCTATGTGATGCCACTTCCAGGTCAACTGGCGGCGGGAACATGTGAGATTGTGATGCTGGACAGGGACAGCAGTCAGCCCAGACGGACCATCGCCAGACAGACTGCACGGTGCGCCTGTAAGAAGGGACAGATCGCTGGGACGACAAGAGCCATGCCAGCCTGTGTGGACGGTAAGAGCTTTTTACATAGTTTAGAACAAGTCTGGAGTGATCCCTTTACAGTATGTGGTCAAGTATTTAGAAAATGTAGTGGAATATTCAGTGCTGAGAGAGACTTGGTAATTTCTTCAAACTTAATTTCTTCATCTTTATTTAATATCGATTAATTATTGCAATAATGAGGCTGGTCGACCCCAAACCCTTGAGTGTTGGACCGAGTGACCTAACGTTTACAGAAATGCAGAGCACTATATATAGCTAACACTAAAAATGCTTAGTCATGATTGGTTCCACCAATCCCATGCTGATTGATGCATCATAAGCCACTCTGGGTTCATCCTGTCGTTATCTGCACGTGGGTTGTTGTCTTAACCCCACCCTGGCTTAGTTTCCCAGATGCAAGGATGATTTTGAGACAATGAGGGATTGTTCTACTCCTAAGCTATCCCTAGTAAAATACATTATTGTCTATGTAATGCAGACTTTAACTCATTTGTCAGCTCAAGCCATCTCTGGTGACCAAGGCCCAGATTAGCTGCAGGGAACTATAGTGGAGACCATAAAAACACAGACACTAGTAGGACAGAATGTCTTACTATTATTTAAATATGAATAATATCAAATAAATCAGGTAAATATGTAATTTTTCCCTCACAATATACAGGTGGTGTGTAGAGCAGAGTTGGACATATTAGCCACTGAAATAGGCCTATACTATCACCGATACTGAAGATACATTGCAGATTGAAACATTCAAACTAACCAGTGCATTTTCCAAGCATATAGTAAGGGTTGTGATTGCATTGTTTTTGTCAGAAAGACTGCTGGAAGAGATCAGTGATGTCATGTCAGTGAATCATTTCTTATACCTTATGCTTCACATTATCTGATGCTTTGGCATGGATACGTCCGTGAAATGTCTCTTATGTTCTTGTCGTTGTCAAGTTACCATTGACGTTCCTTTTGTCAGCAGTGACAGTATGCCGTGAATGTAACACATTTTTCCTATTCCCCCCAAGACAATGCTATTGCTATTTCTCTGATGCCCTCAATGTGTGTGTGTGTGTGTGTGTGTGTGTGTGTGTGTGTATATACAGTGGGGCAAAAAAGTATTTAGTCAGCCACCAATTGTGCAAGTTCTCCAACTTAAAAAGATGAGAGAGGCCTGTAATTTTCATCATAGGTACACTTCAACTATGACAGACGAAATGAGAAAAAGAAATCCAGAAAATCACATTGTAGGATTTTTAATTTATTTATTTGCAAATTATGGTGGAAAATAAGTATTTGGTCA
>QNTS01001805.1:303086-321722 GCA_003317085.1 Hucho hucho
TGACCAAATACTTATTTTCCACCATAATTTGCAAATAAATTCATTAAAAATCCTACAATGTGGTTTTCTGGATTTTTTTTCCTCATTTTGTCTGTCATAGTTGAAGTGTACCTATGATGAAAATTACAGGCCTCTCTCATCTTTTTAAGTGAGAGAACTTGCACAATTGGTGGCTGACTAAATACTTTTTTGCCCCACTGTATATGTGTGTCTAATAGTGAGTAGAAGGACTGACATCATGACATGTAATCCCCCACCACATACACCTCACCCCGAGCGCACTGTGTCGACACAGGGGTTTGATATTTGTGTCATGTCCTGTGTGTCTGGTTCCCCTCTGTCTGGTTCCCCTCTGTCCCCTAAAGCCAGTGTTATTTGTTTTATTTCTTACTGGATCACACACAAGGAGTAGCCAGTCCACTGGAAGAGAATAGGACAGAGAATAAAATATACAAATTAGATTTCAGTCATTTTTTTTTAACTTATTGAGTTCTCAAAGTCTGGGCCAGTATTGTAATTTCCCACATTTAAATTGATACAATCTGAGTCTTTCAGTCCAACACAATCCCTGTCCTTAATTCGTCAATTCTCAATCTCTACTCCTGACGGTCACCTCTCGAGAAGGATAATCCAAATGAGACCCATCACAACCAATGCAGCCGAATTCTGGAATTGAATCCTTATAGAAATTATGCAAGATGATCTATCCAATGAGTCAGCTGCAACATACTGAATCCTGAGAATAATATATTATCTGTTTACTCTCTGTATTGTCATTACAAAATAGTTATTCTGCTGGTTGAGTGCTACACATCTCGGAAGCAGTTTGTTCAAGTGTAGGACAGGATACATTTAATCTTCCCAACTGCCCCGTTTTATAAGTGATATCATTCCACCCGGTCCGCAAGGAGACAACGAACACCGACAATAATATCCTCTTCAGACAAAATCTCAATTCCATGCCAAAATATTCCTCTCAGCCCAATTGAACCCGATCCACAGGGGGCTGATGTTTTTCTTGTGTTGCATAAATACAGACGCCCCTTATTTGTCATTTTACTCTCCTGATCCCTATGTTTTCTTCTAACAATGTCAGAATCTATCTATTGATTCCCATCAAGGCAGGTGAAAAAGAGAGCAAGGCTGCTTTTGCCGAGCAGTGTGGTGTTGGAGTGGACGGGCTACTACACTGATTAAGAGGAGGCCGAGTAGGGTGTTTGTATGTGTGTACCAGGCTCTAAATTACAAAATAATCATTGGTAGCACTGGTGCTCCTAACTTTAAAAAGTTAGAAGCACAACATCAAATTTGAAAAAGTGAATAAGTGATTTGTAGATTGAGGTTTTAAGCATTATGTAAAAGCACTAGTTTCATATTGAGATACATTTCATTGACAATTGTACACTGGCTCTTTAAGACTGTCAAGTTTGTGATGATGACATGCAAGACATTCATTGTTATAATCATTGATCTGAAGAAGCTATTCCTACTCCTTTCTTTCTGTGCCCCAAAATGTTTGGATAAACTGGTAAAGTTACCTGGTTGTTAGCTAGCTAGCTAATGAGTTAACAAACATGACTGAACAACGTTTAAAACTAATGAGGCCCACGAGTAGTTTTAGAAAGGCCTGCGACATGGTTTATGAATGTAAAATGCAGCCCCCCAATCTCTCACAGGAAGAAAATAACATTGCTCTGGTTAAATGGGTCAGATCTTTTGAAGTGTTTGTGCTAGAAACACGCCGTTTTCTGCGCTCTGCAAACAACGGTAGTGTGAAGCCTTAACGTTACAACAATTATTATTTAAAGAATAATAAAAAAAAGATAGGATTTTCTTTGGGTTGCACTGGTGCAAACCAAATTAAAACTCCAGTTTGCACAGTGAAATATTTGGTTGCACTTTAAAGACAACACCCCCCTAATGTTGTGGGTTACACACTCAACATGACAAAGTGGGTCGGAGACAGTCTCCAATTTGCCTCTGGTGTCCCAATGGAAACTAAACCTATTGAAGTGTGAAAGGACCAGGTTTTGCCAGATAAATACCACTGTTCCTGCTGCTGTCACAGCCTTTTATCAAATTTGATGGTGTCTTGTGTTTATTAAATGGATCACTACATTTTCTTTTGCAACTTTTGGTAGAAAACCAATAGATTTTCCTCATGATGAAAATAAATTGTGTGTCAAGCCAGTCCTCCATGAAAGCAATTCAGTTTGTCTTTCTCTTAGCAACCTACTGCTTGAACCCAATTCTCCTTGAATAGTTAACAAATGGCAGCTTTCTGAGAGGGCCATCCATATGGTTACATTTTCATATGAAGACTTTTCTTACAAGCCCAAAACGTTGATGGAGAAATGGGCTAGTGACTAAAATGTTATGACAACCCTAGTGCTGAGAAACATCTGTTATTACATTTTTTTTAAATAAAACTAATTGACCAATGCACACATTTCTCAGTTTATGTAGAGATAAGTCAGATCAAGCCCAAACTGTGCGATGTAATAGGGAGTTGCGTTTCCAACATGCCAATATTCTACATCGTTTAGCACAGAAAACGTGGTAATTAACTACAATGAACATAATCCATTGCACACCTACTTGTCCGGTTTGTGTTTCTTTTACGCCTGCTGTGCCTGCTAGAAGAATGTGCGATTGAGAGGGATAGAGAGCAGTTGCTTTGTGAGATATCGCTACCAGAAAAAACATGATCTAAGTGATTGATAGTTGGTATTCAGCGGTCTTAAAAGCATGCCTTATTTACTTTGAAGAACTACTAAAATAGTGATTTTTGACAGACAGCATAGGCAGCAGCTCTATAGAGATGAAATGATGACTTGGAATGAAATAATCAAATAATCACAACAACTGAAATATTTTATTCAAGTAACGTGAATAAATTATGGTTGATAAGGGAGCAGTAATGGGCAGTCACTACCATCATGGGACTTTTATTAATTGTTTTATTCTGTGTTGTTACAGCGTTCAACCCGCATAATGCATAATGCATTTAATGTAAACAAATGTATATTATCGAAACCAAAATCGGAAACCATAATAATTTTTCATAATACAACCGAAACCGAACCGACCTCAAAAATACCTAATCACTAATCGTTCAGCACAAGATAGCCCTAATAAAATGATTAAATTATAAACCATAGCATGGCAGTCATATGTATTACAATACAATTATTAGAAACATCTCTAAATGTAGTGTGATTATTGACATTTACCATTAAAACCAACCCAATCCAATACCATTGCAAAACAATGTGTTTTTTACTTTTACCATTTAAAGACCATTAGAGACCATAACATTGAAGCCATTAGAACTTCTGTAGCCTAGTAGTGGGCTTGTTTACCAAGAATGGTCTAACTAATCCAGACCTTTTTGAAGGTAATAAACACACACAGAGTGGCCGTTTCCTGTACACAGATTAAGCCGAAGAGAAGGACAGACTGAATTGCTTTCATGGAGGACTGTATTGAATTGTGAGGATGACCACACTATTTATTTTCATCATTAGCAAAAGTTGTTGGTTTTCTACGCAAAATTGCAAAGAAAATGTTAGGATCCATTTAATCAACACAGGAGAATAGCAAAATGGATTAAAGGACGTGGCAGTGGTAGAAACAGTGGCATTGCAGTAGTAGCAACAGTGGCATCTACTGGGCAGAATCTGGTACTTTCACACTCATGTATAGTAAATAATGCAAGTGACTTCGATGGCTAATTTCTCTGAACAAGGGAAAAAAACATATTTCAGATTCACTGGAAATACATTACATAAGATGAAAATGCAATACTCCCTGCATCGCAGTGCTAGATCCGTCACTACAGACCCAGATTCAATCCCGGGCTTGTAGTGATGGCTGGAAAGATAAAAATGACCCGTTTGGCGGGTCATGTATCGGAGGACGAATGAATCGACCTTCGCCGCCTGAGCCCATTGGGAGTTGCAACAATGAGACAAGATCGAAATTGAGGAGAAAAAGGGGATAAAAAATGCAATACTCCAAGCATACTACTTGTCAGAACTGATAATGTATACTGGTTGTTGAGATGGGCTTTGCGTTGGGTGTGGGGTGTCCGGGGTGGCTTTTGATACTTTTATTGGATTTCTCATGTCTTACTCTTTGTTAGTAAGAAGTAGGGTCCAAATCGGATGTTAGGTACTATATTTATTGACAATTATCCCAAAAAAATGAATTAAAATAGCCTAAATAGCTACATTTCCGAGAGATCAAATTGTATTTCATTAAAATCATGTTTCAGGAATTCTAATCTTGAGATGGTGGGTGTCGCATTCTCTTTATTGTGCTTTTTGAGGTGGAACGACCGATAATGGTTAAGTCACAGGTTAGATGTACTGTTTTTTTATTTTTTATTTATTTCACCTTTATTTAACCAGGTAGGCAAGTTGAGAACAAGTTCTCATTTACAACTGCGACCTGGCCAAGATAAAGCAAAGCAGTTCGACACATACAACAACACAGAGTTACACATTGGAGTAAACAAACATACAGTCAATAATACAGTAGAAAAAACAAATCTATATGCAATGTGTGGAAATGAGGTAAGATAAGGAACGTAAGACAATAAATAGGCCATGGTGGCGAAGTAATTACAATATAGCAATTTAACACTGGAATGGTAGATGTGCAGTAGATGAATGTGCAAAGTAAAAATACTGGGGTGCAAAAGAGCAAGATAAATTAATACGGTAGGGGATGAGGTAGTTGGTTGGGCTATTAACAGATGGGCTATGTATAGGTGCAGGTATCTGTGAGCTGCTCTGACAGCTGGTGCTTAAAGCTAGTGAGGGAGATAAGTGTCTCCAGTTTCAGTGATTTTTGTAGTTCGTTCCAGTCATTGGCAGCAGAGAACTGGAAGGAAAGGCTGCCAAAGGAGGAATTGGCTTTGGGGGTGACCAGTGAGATATACCTGCTGGAGCGCGTGCTACGGGTGGGTGCTGCTATGGTTACCAGCGAGCTGAGATAAGGCGGGGCTTTACCTAGCAGGGACTTGTAGATGACCTGGAGCCAGTGGGTCTGGCGACGAGTATGTAGCGAGGGCCAGCCGACTAGAGCATACAGGTCGCAGTGGTGGGTGGTATAAGGGGCTTTGGTGACAAAGCGNAATACGGTAGGGGATGAGGTAGTTGGTTGGGCTATTAACAGATGGGCTATGTACAGGTGCAGTGATCTGTGAGCTGCTCTGACAGCTGGTGCTTAAAGCTAGTGAGGGAGATAAGTGTCTCCAGTTTCAGTGATTTTTGTAGTTCGTTCCAGTCATTGGCAGCAGAGAACTGGAAGGAAAGGCTGCCAAAGGAGGAATTGGCTTTGGGGGTGACCAGTGAGATATACCTGCTGGAGCGCGTGCTACGGGTGGGTGCTGCTATGGTTACCAGCGAGCTGAGATAAGGCGGGGCTTTACCTAGCAGGGACTTGTAGATGACCTGGAGCCAGTGGGTCTGGCGACGAGTATGTTGCGAGGGCCAGCCGACTAAAGCATACAGGTCGCAGTGGTGGGTGGTATAAGGGGCTTTGGTGACAAAGTGGATGGCACTGTGATAGACTGCATCCAGTTTGCTGAGTAGAGTATTGGAAGCTGTTTTGTAGATGACATCGCCGAAGTTGAGGATCAGTAGGATAGTCAGTTTTACTAGTGGAAGTTTGGCAGCATGAGTGAAGGAGGCTTTTTTGCGAAATAGAAAGCCGATTCTAGATTTGATTTTGGATTGGAGATGTTTAATGTGAGTCTGGAAGGAGAGTTTACAGTCTAGCCAGACACCTAGGTATGTGTAGTTGTCCACATATTCTAGGTCAGAGCCGTCCAGGGTAGTGATGCTAGTCGGGCAGGCGGGTGCAGGCAGCGAACGGTTTTACTAGCGTTTAAGATCAGTTGGAGGCCACGGAAGGAGTGTTGTATGGCATTGAAGCTCATTTGGAGGTTAGTTAACACAGTGTCCAAAGAAGGGCCAGAAGTATACAGAATTGTGTCGTCTGCATAGAGGTGGATCAGAGACTCACCAGCAGCAAGAGCGACAACATTGATGTATACAGAGAAGAGTCGGCCCAAGAATTGAACCCTGTGGCACCCCCATAGAGACTGCCAGAGGCCCGGACAACAGGCCCTCCAATGTAACACACTGAACTCTGTCTGCAAAGTAATTGGTGAACCAGGCGAGGCAATCATTTGAGAAACCAAGGCTGTTGAGTCTGCCGATAAGGATGTGGTGATTGACAGAGTCGAAAGCCTTGGCCAGGTCAATGAATACGGCTGCACAGTAATGTCTCTTATCGATGGCGGTTGTGACATTTAGTACCTTGAGCGTGGCTGAGGTGCACCCGTGACCAGCTCGGAAACCGGATTGCACAGCGGAGAAGGTACGGTGGGATTCGAAGTGGTCAATGATCTGTTTATTAACTAGGCTTTTGAAGACTTTAGAGAGGCAGGGCAGGATGGATATAGGTCTATAGCAATTTTGGTCTAGAGTGTCACCCCCTTTGAAGAGGGGGATGACCGCGGCAGCTTTCCAATCTTTAGGGATCTCGGACGACACGAAAGAGAAAGAGAGGGTCCAGATTGTCTAGTCCAGCTGATTTTTACGGGTCCAGGTTTTGCAGTTCTTTCAGAACATCTGCTATCTGGATTTGGGTGAAGGAAAAGCTGGGGAGGCTCGGACAAGTAGCTGCGGAGCTGTTGGGTTAGCCAGGAGGAAAGCATGGCCAGCTGTTGAGAAATGCTTGTTGAAATGTTCGATTATCCTGGATTTATCGATGGTGACCATGTTACCTAGCCTCAGTTCAGTGGGCAGCTGTGAGGAGGTGCTATTGTTCTCCATGGACTTGACAGTATCCCAAAACTTTTTGGAGTTAGAGCTACAGGATGCAAATTTCTGTTTGAAAAAGCTAGCCTTTGCTTTCCTGACTGACTGCGTGCATTGGTTCCTGACTTCCCTGAACAGTTGCATATCGTGGGGTCTATTCGATGCTATAGCAGTCCGCCACAGGATGTTCTTGTGCTGGTCAAGGGCAGTCAGGTCTGAAGTGAACTAAGGGCTGTATCTGTTCTTAGTTCTACATTTTTTGAAAGGGGCATGCTTATTTAAGATGGTGAGGAAGTTGCTTTTAAAGAACGACCAGGCATCCTCGACTGACGGAATGAAGTCAATATCCTGCCAGGATACCAGGGCCAGGTCAATTAGAAAGGCCTGCTCGCAGAAGTGTTTTAGGGAGCGTTTGACAGTGATAAGGGGTGGTCGTTTGACTGCGGGCCCATAGCGGATGCAGGCAATGAGGCAGTGGTCGCTGAGATCCTGATTGAAAACAGCAGAGGTGTATATGGAGGGCAAGTTGGTCAGGATAATATCTATGAGGGTGCCCATGTTTACAGATTTAGGATTGTACCTGGTGGGTTCCTTGATGATTTGTGTGAGATTGAGGGCATCTAGCTTAGATTGTAGGACTGCCGGGGTGTTAAGCATATCCCAGTTTACGTCTGAAGATAGATGGGGGGCAGTCAATTCACATATGGTGTCCAGGGCACAGCTCGGAGCTGAGGGGCGTCTATAGCAGGCGGCAACAGTGAGATACTTATTTCTGGAGAGATCAATTTTTAGAATTAGAAGTGTTTAGGCACAGACCTGGATAGTATGACAAAACTTTGCAGGCTCTCTGCAATAGATTGCAACTCCTCCCCCTTTGGCAGTTCTATCTTGGTGGAAAATGTTGTAGTTGGGTATGGAAATCTCCTATTTTTTTGTGGTCTTCCTAAGCCAGGATTCAGACACGGCAAGGACATCAGGGTTGGTGGAGTGTGCTAAAGCAGTGAGTAAAACAAACTTAGGGAGGAGGCATCTGATGTTATGAAACCAAGGCTTTACGATTACAGAAGTCAACAAATGAGAGTGCCTGGGGACACACAGGGCCTGGGTTTACCTCCACATCACCCGAGGAACAGAGGAGGAGTAGGATGAGGGTACGGCTGAAGGCTATCAGAACAGGTCGTCTGGTGCGTTGGGAACAGAGAATAAAAGGAGCAGATTTCTGGGTGTGGTAGAATAGATTCAGGGCGTAGTGTCCAGACAGGGGTGTGGTGGAGTGAGGGTACAGTGGAGGTAAGCCCAGGTACCGAGTGATGATAAGAGTGGTTGCATCTCTGGACGTGCTGGTAATACTGGGTAAGGTCACCTCATGTGTAGGAGGTGGGACAAAGGAGGAATCTGAGGCATGTAGAGTGGGCCTAGGGGCTCCACTGTAAACTAAAACAATGATAACTATCCTAAACAACAGTAAACAGGGCATATTGACATTTGAGAGAGACATAAAGTGAGGCATAAAGCAAACACAGGTGTTGATTGGGAGAGCTAGCTAAGACACAACGGGTAAGACCACAACAGCTAGTCAGCTAAGACAACAACAGATAAACTGGCGATGAATGGGCAAAGAGGGTTGGTTAGCTACACACAGGGCCTGAGTACGCGGCTGGGGCCGACAGATAAACAAAAATAAATAAAATGGAGTACCGTGATTAATGAATAGTCCAGCAGGCATCAGCTATGTAGCCGAGTGATCATAGGGTCCAGTGAACAGCAATATATGGGACAGGGAAGCCGTGAGGTATTTGTTACTACGCCGGCACGCAGGAGACACGGCGTACTGTACATTTGTATACACTGGCTCTCTGTATTGTATACCCTTTATTTTACGCAGCAGTATTATTCCATGAGACAGGAAGAGACAGCAACTTTTATTGCTGAGAATTTTCGGAGAAATTCTGAGAAATTTCTGAAATTTTGCTGAGAAATGCAAACGTGTAGTGTATTCACGGTTTAAAAAGGTTTCTAAAGTTTGTAATTTCCACTTTAAAATGGCAGACTTGATTTGCTCTAACAAAAAATGTATGAACCCCTACAACAAAATGTCCATTAATTATAATCCACATAAGAATGAACATTTCCTGTTACTGCAGGATTATTTTCCTGCCATAGCAAACTGGCTCAAATTAAGATCTTTCATCCTACATCTGTTACCAAGCGTAGAATGGGGAAAATATATGTTGAAAATGTGTGAAATTAGACAAATGTTTCACAAGTTTGGACAGCACAGTACAGTAAAGAAATGTAGAGGACAGAATAGTTCAGTATAATACAGTACTGTACTGTACAGTAGAGTTTAGTATAGTAGAGCACACTAGAGTACAGTATAATTTACTGTACTGTACTGTACTGAACTGTACTGTACTGAACCCGAACTATCCTCTACTGTGCTGTACTGAACTCTACTCTACTGTACTTTACTGTACTGAACTATACTCTGCTGTACTGTGCTGTGCTCTACTGTGCTGTACTGTGATGTCCAAAATTGTGAAAAATAGACGTCTATGATTGGTACAGATTGGGTCCGGTCCAACCAATTTTGACCTTGCTTGGGGACAGAGCTCATTAGAATAATAGCCAGTGTGTAGAATGGTATCCAACATATACATGTTTTTTACCATTGTGTACCTATTCAGGTACATCACCATGAAGAGAATGACATTCATAATCATGCATTTCTGTAATACTCCAGATCAGGGACACATGATGTCCTTCTGTTATAATCATTCTGTACTGTAGTTCAATAACCAAGATTTTTTCAAACGCAAGGTGTCATATCATAGCTGACACCCCATTATTTCTGCAGACATCTTTGAATCTTAATTCGGAGTACATATTTAATAAGAGTTTAGTTCACATAAACTGAGGGAGATTTTACTGTCATTCTGTTACCAAACTTTACATCTGCACTGCTCTTTGTGTAAATTTGTTTTTGTAAAATTCTCAGTAGAAATGTTTAAAAGTAGTCATGTTCTTAGAGTTGTACAGTTTGTTTAACTTCCTAATAAATTGTTTTTGTTTGGTATACTTTAAAGTAAAAAATAATTATTTTACTATGGAATTGAGAAACCATATCATGTCAACTCAGTACATTCCATTAGTATGAACCGCAGTACCTGTAACTAGGAGGAAAGGGGCTGTCTGCCAGTGCTGTGTGTTGGGAAGGGAGGTTTAGTGATGAAGTGAATCATAACGGGTTCCTGTAGTAGACATCCAGATGGGGGGTGAGGAGGCTGGTGTGCCTAGCAGTCTCTCTGGGCATGTTAAACCGGCTCTCTGGCCTCTGGGTCGGGAGGGGTAAGGCCACTGGAATACAAATCAGACCCTAGAGATGGTGGGAGTCATTATCTGCCACCTCTGTATGAACACTGCATATAATGTTGGGTTGGAGTTGGAGTAGGAGAGATCAGGTGCAGCTATGTATGATGTATAACTGCCCACAAAGGCTACATGATGGAGGGAAAGGAGGAATTTGAATGTCAGTTAAACAGACAAATGGTTGAACATTTGATTATTTTGGCAGTTTGAGAGCACGTCATGGTTTATTTTAGGTAACAGTGTTACAAAACAACAACTTGAGCATTTTCCTTAAAAACCCAGAGTTCCTTATTAACAGCAGTTGGCAAAATCCATTTTGAACACAAAATGATCTCGAGAGGGACTCCTCGAAGAACAGAAACCAAGTACCAGAGATTCTCCTATTCTCCAATGATATTCTCAACACTTCCACTATCTCTATCAACACTTCTACTCCCCGGAACGTTGTCAGTGAAAATACTGGAGAACTGTCAAGTGTTGAGCGTTCACTGCTTTCTCTCCTACCAAAGACAGAGGAGAAAAATCCAACTCTAAGGATTACTCTTCGACTCACTCTGAATGTGTATCCTGAATCTAATGCAATGTTATTTCTCTAGGGAAGTTATATCAAAGTTGCTTTATGGTGGGTTTACAAAAAACATATTGTGTATGTTGTTTTCTGTATGACAGGCAGAAATATAATACACAAAGAAACCTGCATGCTTTTCCCTTCAGGGATGTCTACTGACATTTGACACGGATGTTAGCTAATAAATAAAAAGTGTGGTATGCCAAATCACTCATTCCCACTCACTTCTCTTCCCATCTACTAACATTACACCCCTCTTTCTTTTAATTTGTTTATGCTGAATCGCTCAGATTCATAAAGTTAAAAATGAAATAATCCTAGTGGAACTAGCTTTACATTCAGAACATGAACATGATACGTCATCAAGTTACATAAGTTCCTAACAGGGGGAGTTGACATGAAATTCCACGAGAGTTAGCAATATCCTCTAGATCCAAGAATAGTCTATGCATCAGATGATCTAGCACTGATGCAGTTTGAAGGCACCAGACAAAATGGCTTCCTCCTTATCCTCCTCTTTAACAAACAGCATTAACCGCACTTCCTGTTCCTACCCATAACCCCTTGCTTCTGTCACTTCACCATGAATCAGAACGCAGCATAATGAAGAGTCCCAAGGTGTTCCACAGGTTTCGAGGGTTTCAAAGCTATTGTAACATTAATTGTTATTGATGTCCTGTTAGTAATGCTGAGCAATTAACTGAAATTGCATTTTTTCCGGTTATTAAACAACTAATTGACAGACGTCAGTTCAATTACTTGAAATCCATTCCATTTAGTTGTGGGTTTTTTTGTGAGCCCAACACACCATTTTTCTAAAGAGAAATCAAATCATTCACGAGAGAAATTAAGTCAAGAACTATATGGGACGCTGGGCTGAAGGGAGTTGTAGTTTTCATTAAGCAAATATTCAACCTAGTTCAGTGTAGAAACGTGGTAATTAATGACAATGACCAAAATCCATTGCGCCTGTTATTTTCCCAATCGGACAGAGATGGATACACTTTCACGCCTGCTACGTTAGGTTAGATACACACAGACCACATACGCCGCCGCATGAGAGGAATGTACACAACACAATGACGAAAGAGCGGGATAGAGACAGTTTGTGAAAGTATGCTTTATCTACTTTGAAATACGAGTAAAGTTATTGTCAGCTCTGCAGCATACTTAGGCAGGCAAGCCTGGCTAAATAGGAAAACTAAAGACAGTACAGTATGGGGGTGGCTATGAGGTAGGGGTAAGGAAGAAAGGAAGAAAGTGGAACATATAAGTAAATATGGAACAGGGGAATGCGCAAGCCTTCTGGAAGATCTCATGAAGAAGAAGATGGCGGACAGGAAAAAAAGGAGGAACATGTTTTGAGTGAAGATGGAGTGGTAGATCACACAGAACTTTTGGAAGAGCTACAGAAGGAAATTGAACGTGACGAGAGTGAGGATGAATTAACTGCGTTGGCAGGTGCGGTGAAGAACGCCAAGTTTGAACCTCGTCCTGATGATGACAAAGATTATTCTGGCCCAGTGGGGGAGTGTCCGATTTTTGCTTTCTGGCAGATCCATATGTGGTGTCAGGTTGGGTGGAGAAGAGGTTGGGGAATGTTGGGTTGGTGAAAGTGACTCGAAGTGGAATCGTGTAGATTTTTTATTATTATTGTTTCTGCCATCCAGTGCACTCAAGACCTCGTGGCTTGGGACAAGAACTGTGACTTGCTTTCCTATCCAGAGCAGGGCGCCATTGAAATAAGTGATAACTGGAGTGGTGTAAAGTGTTGAGGATGATCAACTGAAGTTGAAGATTCCCGGTGTCTGTGACGCCCGCCGTTTGGTCTGACACAGACCTGGTGGCGAGCGTGGTGAAACAGAGAAGACACTATCTGTACTACTGAGTTTTGATACAGTCTTTACCAGATGAAGTCAAGTTAGGATGTGTCAGTTGTCCCGTGAGAGCATTTGTTCCGACACCATTACAGTGTTTTATTTGTCAAGTTTATGGTCACGGTCAGTGTGTAGGAAGGAGATTCCTGTGTAGTATCGGTGGAAAAAGATGTGTCTGGTAAGAGAAAAGGAAGTTGAGGTTGCCAGGATCAGAGTAGTGCAGAAGGTGTCATATGCTGAGGCAGTACTAAGAGTAGTAGAGGAAGATGGGTCCAGAGTGAGAGATCTTAAGAGGATCCCTGTGAGTAGGCTGAGGCCAATAGATATTGATAGGAATAACATGTGCTTCAGTAAGGCAGTTTTTTTGGCATTTATGGCCATGGTTGTGAATTGTAGCGCAGGAATGGAACGTAAATCACAGAGGATACATGTTGTGGTGGCAGCTGCAAAGAAGTACTTGGGCTTACGAGATTTTATTGCAGAAGAGTTAGAAGATGTTTTGAACGATAGTGTCCTGTCCTCCCAGGCTGCTGGCCTGGAGTAGGATCAGATAGGTCTGAAGTATTGGAATAGTAGTGAGGATTGAATGGGTGCAGGGTTAGTTGGTAGGGCAATTTTTTCACAAAGTGCAATGAATTCATACTACAATTACACAGCCAATACAGTAGGTGGCGGCATGCACCTATAATATTTGTTTGCGGACCGCCATAATACCAAAGAAGAAGATGAAATACTTTATGGTGAGATCAGAGATAACGTTAGATGGTTGTCTGGCTGGCTGGCTGGCTGCTACTGTCTGAGCAGAGATGAGATGCTGACTTTAAAGAATGAAAAATGATAAAGTCATAAAATAAAACAAAGTCATATACACAACTGCAATATTGTATTATTTCATAGTAATTTACAATTTTTCTATGTGGACCTGACAGAGAAAATTGAAAAAATGTCACTGTTTTTGCAATTGAATTGTCACTATTTTTGGCTTTGGAATTTCCATTAAATAGCTGAAATAATTGTAATCACATTATTTCATAATGAATTTAAATATTTGAAACCGCAACCAACCTCAAAAAGCACATATCGCTCAGCACTACCTATTCATCCGATTCTCTTTCCATTTCTATTGTGATTAATATAAAATGCCATGGTGAAGAGGGCACAAGTAGTGCTGTCGGGTTTTTGCAGTGTGCTTGGTGTCGTGACTTTACTTTCATGAATCTGATGACTGTTATTTTTCGACTCAACTAGGTTCAATTGTTACCCGATTAAATTAATCATGGAACAATTAACTCATTATGAATTTGGGGCACCACAAGACCAGATGTTTAAAGAGTTACTATATCCCGAATTAAACTCAGTCAACGTATTGATCATAACCTCTTATCATATCATCATTCTGAACAGTCATAACTTCCTGCATCTGCAAAAACCTCAGCCTTACTTATGATTCAGTACTACACATTGGTATTTACTAGCTAACTAAATGATAAAACAGGATAACATACACACTTAATACATTAGGAAAAGGTCCCTAGCGGACTGACACAACATATGTGATCCGATTCAGGAAACTAGGCGTATGTCACGACTTCACAGGAGAGCCGTTTGAACTTAAAAAATTTTTTTTTAATGAAAATGTGTTTTTTGGGCAGAAATGCCTTCTCGAAACATGTGAACTTTCATGTGCCTTAATAACAAACGTGTTATAAGCCTTGTTGGTTAAGCCACAGAAAAAGTCAGTAACCTTCCCAGTAGTCCTGATTGGCTGAGATAATGAGTGGGCTGGACATGCCGAGAGATGAGTTCGAATTGGTCTGCCATATAGAAGGCTTCTGTCTATTTGAGCTCGTCAGTCTGTGTTAGTAATCCTGTCGAACACTGCTTTATTTTAAATGTATTGTGCCATGGAGCTGCATATGTGTTGCGCTCCACTTTCTGGAGAATCACGTTTTGAAATCAGTGGAATTAGAGTATGATAACTAAAGAGATGGAGAAAACACCTGTCTCCGGATTCCATCTTCAAACTAAGGACAACTGTGGTATGGCATTCAAAGTCAAAGTCACCATTATTAGTCAGTTGTACAACCGAATGCCTTCAACTGAAATGTGTCTTCCGCATTTAACCCAACACCTCTGAATCAGAGAGGGGCGGGGGGCTGCCTTAATCAACATCCATGTCTTCGGCGCCCAGGGAACAAAGGGTTAACTGCCTTGTTCAGGGGCAGAATGACAGATTTTTACCTTGTCAGCTCGGGGATTCAAACTTGCAACCCTCCGGTTACAAGTCCAACGCTCTAACCACAAGGCTACCTGCCGCCCCTGACAGGGAGATGCGATGGACGGATAAGATAGTCTAGCGTTAGCTAGCTACATTTTCAGATATTACACGTTTCAAATTTGGACAGAAAGTGTTTTTATTTAAAGCTAAAATGTACTGTTAGCTAGCTGCCTCCCTAGCTGACGTTATTATTCGCATCCCAGAGCCGTATTCATGCAGGGTAGTAACAATGAACACTGTGTTCATTGTTGGTTAACTAGCTAACATTGAACAAGGTTGGTTCGCTGCCAGCACTGTGGCATTGTTGTTTAACTAGCTAACGTTACGTAACGTGAGTACAACACCCACCTGTTGAACTTGGCCGGTGTCAGTAAACGTTTGCAAAAAAGCGTAATGAAATTGTTGCCATCAGAGCTGGTTTGCTGTTTTCATGTTATCCACACTTGACGCCAGAGCGTCAAGTGTGCGCTCCGAGAGCAAAACGAGATTGGTGGGGCTAAAGCTTAAGAGGCTGTGAACAATGCTGAATGGGTGTAGACAAAGAAGAGCTCTTCACTAGATACCAAAACATTCAAAGGCCATTTTCTCAAAAGTTGGTTTACAGGTTAATCAACTTTCAAAGCAGAATTACTTTCCCATTTTTCCTCAAATGAAGTGTTTGATATACCATTTTGTAGCTCTGAGTTTCTACTTTTATCCTTTGTAAAAAACACAATTTACAATGTTGCCACATAAGACCGAATCCAGATGGTGAGTCACATATGGTGGCTTGTTACACAATAACATGGAGAGGGAAAGAGAGAAAGAGAGAAAGAGACACTTATCGGAGATACATTTTAGAAACTATTCTCACAGTAATCATATACTTTGCACACGAACCACCACCCGTTTGGAGTAAGAAATCATGAATGTATTTACGTGTGAATGCCTTCGCGTTTGCCGTTTATCTCTGTCGGAACCAGCCCTCCTTAGGAAGGGTGTTGGGTTGGCCTTTCAGCGGCACGCTCTGATTGTCCAAAAGGGGTCCCACCTTTCCCGTCTTCTACTGTTGTTCACTCTGGAATATGGTCCTTGGAAGATAGACTAGCCAGCCGTGTCTATGGTTCCCATTGGGTGATGAGAGTAGCGTACTACGATAATTTTAGAAGAGTAGTACAGTGGTCCCACTTAAATGAGCTTTTCTAGATACTTTTCTTATGACAGCTAATCAGCTTTACCAGTGATTGTCTGAGAGGTGAGCTTCTCGCCTCTTCCTCGTGTTGGTATTCAGGGTTCAAACTACTTTGGACGTGAGCTGCAGCTCGACGGCTTTTTGGTCTAAATGTTCATTTCTTTACCAATCCCTTTATGCACTATGGTCGTCAGGGACAGTTCTGTCAGGCTGACACGCTCTCTGACCTCACTCGGGACTGGCTACTTACTGTGTAAAGTTTATAGGAGACACATTCTCTTATGGCTCCTAAAATCACATTCCTATCTTTAAAAAAACGCTGATATGACCCATTTGGATCCTCACAGGACAGACATGACATTGGAATATATAAGGGTTAGTAGTGTCTGTGCTCCACCTACTACTCCCTCTATAGTGCACTATGGGCCCTGGCCAAAAGTCATGCACTATATCGTTTTTTTATATATTTAACTAGGCAAGTTAGTTAAGAACAAATTCTTATTTACAATGACAACAGATTTTTACCTTGTCAGCTCGGGGATTCAATCTAGAAACCTTTCGGTTACTGGACCAACGCTCTAACCACTGGGCTACCTGCCAGCAGTGTATGTGTAGTAGGGTACCATTTGGGACGCAGGTCATGAATGCTACAAGTAGCTTAGGAGTAGTTCTATGTTTGGAATAGCAGCTGCCGTACTTTTTTGGGCACACCGCCACTAGCTATTTTACTCTTTAGTGATACAGGTAACTGTCAAAATAATGGAAACACATGAGTAAATGAGGGTTCTGGCAGCTCTGTTATGGTTTGGGGTGCATTTTCCTGGTCCACTCAACCCCTTAGAGGGCAAGGTAAACGGCAGTAAATACTAACCTTCTACCCCCACACAATAAGACTGTTAAATAGTTAGTCCGAGTAGCAATTGGCTAACTATTTAACTATCTGAATTGGCTCCTGAGTGGCACTGCGGTCTAAAGCACTGCATCTCAGTGCTAGAGGTGTCACTACTGACACTCTGGTTCAAATCCAGGCTGTATCACAACCGGCTGTGATTGAGAGTCCCGTAGGGCGGCGCACAATTGGCCCAGCATCGCCCGGGTTTGGCCGGTATAGGCAGTCATTTTAGACATGAAGTTGTTCTTACCTGACTTGCCTAGTTAAATAAAGGTTAAATTATCAAAAAAAGAATTTGAACTAACTCTTTTGACTCATCACATACGCTGCTGTTACTGTTTATTATCTATCCTGTTGCCTAGTCTACCTCAATTACCTCGTAACCCTGCACATCAACTCGTTACTAGTACCCGGTGTATATAGCCAAGTTATCGTTACTCATTGTGTATTTATTCCTTGTGTTATTCCTCTTTTTTTTATCTCTGTCATCATATCTCTACCCAAATAAACACTTATGGTAGATTCTGAGTCTGTAATACCAACATGTTTCAAGGAGACCACCATAGTCCCTGTGCCCAAGAACACTAAGGTAACCTGCCTAAATGACTACAGACACGTAGCACTCACGTCTGTAGCCATGAAGTGCTTTGAAAGGCTGGTAATGGCTCACATCAACACCATTATCCAAGAAACCTTAGACCCACTCCAATTTGCATACCGCCCTAACAGACCCACAGATCTGCAATCTCTATTGCACACCACACTGCTGTTTCCCACCTGGACAAAAGGAACACCTATGTGAGAATGCTATTCATTGACTACAGCTCAGCATTCAACACCATAGTGCCCTCAAAGCTTATCACTAAGCTAAGGACTCTGGGACTAAACACCTCCCTCTTCAACTGGATCCTGGACTTCCTGACAGGCCACCCCCAGATGGTAAGGGTAGGTAACAACACATGTGCCACACTGATCCTCAACACGGGGGCCCTTCAGGGGTGCGTGCTCAGTCCCCTCCTGAACTCCCTGTTCACTCATGACTGCACGGCCAGGCACGACTCCAACACCATCATTGGGTTTGCCGATGACACAACAGTGGTAGGCCTGATCACCGAAAACGACGAGACAGCCTATAGGGAGGAGGTCAGAGACCTGGCCGTGTGGTGCCAGGACAACAACCTCTCCCTCAACTTGATCAAGACAAAGGAGATGATTGTGGACTACAGGAAAAGGAGGACCGAGCACGTCCCCATTCTCATCAACTGGGCTGTAGTGGAGCAGGTTGAGAGCTTCAAGTTCCTTGGTGTCCACATCACAAACAAACTGACATGGTCCATACACACCAAGATAGTTGTGAAGAGGGCACGACAAAACCTATTCCCCCTCAGCAGACTGAAAAGATTTGGCATGGGTCCTCAGATCTTTTAAAGGTACTACAGCTCCACCATCGAGAGCATCCTGACTGGTTGCATCACTGCCTGGTATGGCAACTGCTCTGCCTCCGACCGCAAGGCACTACAGAGGGTAGTGCGTACGGCCCAGAACAACACTGGGACCAAGCTTCCTGCCATCCAGGACCTCTATACCAGGCGGTGTCAGAGGAAGGCCCTAAAAATTGTACAAGACTCCAGCCACCCTAGTCATAGAC
>QNTS01001805.1:324955-402464 GCA_003317085.1 Hucho hucho
AGCAGGTGGGCCAAGCTCACTACATTACAATCATCTCTCTCTCACTACAGTGTATAATCATCTCTCTCTGTGTGTGTGTGTGTGTGTGTGTGTGTGTGTGTGTGTGTGTGTGTGTGTGTGTATGTATATATATATATATATATATATTAGCACAGTAGGGACAAGCCGCGTGAAGAAAAATATAAATGTAGCTAAAAATAAGGCAAATTAATGCAAACGATTTATCCTTCACCGGGAGCGGAGGATAAATCACTTAGGCTTATTATGGTTCTGAGACAAGGGCTCCTTCTCTCTCATTGAATTACAGTATACCGAGTACTGAGCCTATTTGAATAACTAACTTACTCAGCGCACAGCAGGACTGGGCTGAGGTGGCAGTGTGTTAATTTACATATGTGGCATCTTAATGTGACCCCTATTGTTACAGGAGGAAAATATTCCTGTAGCACCAGGATCTGAATCGGCCATCACGTTCCTGCAGGAAACGAATGGCCTCCATTTGAAAGCAAATTCTATCACTTGAATCTGAATGAATGACTCGACTGACCCCGCATGAAGAGTAAGGATTTCCGCGGGTTTCAGTTGCATTAATGTAAATCATAAAGCCCATTTGTGGTAATTTGTATTTTCTTGTGGAGAAGGAAAACATTCTACAACAAAACGGCAATCAAATTCAAATGACTTGTAGGTGTCACAGGAAGTGACCTCACAGCATGGGGTATGTAGAGGAAGGGACCTCCTATGGTATTTCTTTAGGTTACTTTGCAGCATGGAGTGTGAGTCCCCTTGCCATCTGGAATAGCATGAAGTTGCTTGATCATGCGGTCAGGTGGTTGCGTTGTGTCCCTCAGTGGTTTAGGTTAGCATTTGGTTGGAGGGAAAGCTGATCTTAGATTAGATCAGTGACTTCTGGAGTGTAGGCATATGAACCACACTGTACCATTGATTCCTCATACAGAGTGTAGATTGAGAGATGGATGCAGGAGTTATAGGGTGTTAGGTAGACAGAGAGGTTGGGATTTGGGATTTGGGATTTCTTAGGATTGCCATTGGTGGTGATCTACTATGAACCTGTAGGGCATTGAACTCAGGGTTCTGCAGCTGTCTGAAGCTGAGGCCATAGGTTTAACGCTCAGAGACTTGCTCCCTGTATAGAGCACTTAACCTAGATATAACCTGGATATAGCCCACTCAAAACCCAGCCGTGAAAATGGGTCACAAACCCAAATTGGAGCCGCCTACATCATTGTTAGTCACCCTAGATACAGCTACAGCCATGTGTGTTCGACAAATAGTCAGAGTGAGTGATGTTGATGGCACTAATGATGGAGGAGAGGCCTCTCTCTCTTTATCCCTCTCCCTATCCCTCTCTCCCCCCTCTCCCTCCACATCTTCCTCTCTCTATCTCTTCTCTGCTGTGTCGCGTTCTCTTTCCCTCTCTCAATTTCCCTCTTTCCCTCTCCCTCCTTCCATTTGCTACTTTCCCCTCTTCAGAGGACCGCAGTCCTAATTGGTCTCTCAAAACAGAAAGTGTCTCACTCTGCCGTCAAACTGATACCACTGTATATTGTAACTCATGATGCTTTAGCAACAGCAATGACACATCCCGGCACACATCACATATTCACTGAACACCAACATCACTGCTACATTTAGCACTGGTTCAATTACTTTATCATCTCCTCTCATCCCCGAAATGCCTCCCACCTAAAAAGAACAGCTTAGCTTATCCTAAAATGCCACAGCAACTGGCTGGGACGACAGCATCACTGTGAATACACACATTGTCAAACATTGTCATTTTGCGTCTGTGTGTGCGTAAGTGTGTGTGTGTATGTTGTGAGTGTGTGTGTGTGTGCGTGCTTGTGTACTTTCATGCATGAGTGTGTGTGTTTGTTTCTCTGTGTGTGTGTGTGTGTGCATTCGTGCATTTGTGTGCGTTTTGAGTGAGTGTGTACTAAGCCCAACTGTGAGGTAGCCGTGAAGTAATTACACCCATCATTAATATTTATGATCTCATTTGCATGGTGACTTGAATACTATTGATGAGCAACATGTTCACCGCCATACGTAGCCCCATTACAGAGATAATGACAGAGGAAGGTTATCCTACACACACAAGCATGTACACATGCACACAGGCACACACACAAACACAAACACACAGATTGTCACTATTCAATCCTCCATGGCACTATCACATACAGTATATTATACATAGAGTATATTGGGAAGATATATGTTAAAAAATATATATATCTTATTTACAATGACGGCCTACCGGCCAAACCCGGACAACGTTGGGTCAATTGTGCGTCGCCCTATGGGACTTCCAATCACGGCCGGATATGTGTGCTGAACAGATTTGCAATTACAAAATGATATAAGTGAATCATATTCTTCAAGGCTTATAAATAAACCAACATCATCCCTGTACTGTGTACAGTGAATCTGATTTCCGCCCTAGTCATCCAAGGCTTTGATTTAAGATCAGACCCCTTCTTACTTATAGATGGTATGATATTCTTGCATCTATTATATGCTTGGTGGAATGGGTGTTGCACTATAATGGAAATGCATTACGGATTCTAAGAGTGAGGCTTTGTCTCAAATGGCACCCTTTTCACTATATATAGTGCACTACTTTTGACCAGGGCTCATAGGGCTCTGGTCAAAAGTAGGGCACTATGTAGGGAATACGGTGCCATTTGGGACACAGCCTGAGACTGTGTTAGTTCTGAGGAGAACAGAGCAGAGAGACTATTTTAGCAGGAGAATACTACAGTACCTGTAGGAAGCTAGTTATGTCGTTGTGAGACAGAGCAAACTGAACATGACCAGGAACATGGCGCCTAAGGGAGCCAGCCATCCACCAGAGACCTACACCTACTGTAAACGACATAGTTTCTTTCTTTTACAGAAATGTAGTTCTTTCTTTAATCTGTCACAATGAATGAGGTGGCTGAAATTATGGTTCTGTGTTGAAAATCTTGTTAAATGGAGAATGTAAACTGTCCCAACCTTGCAGTCTAACCAAGCTGCTAGAATTAAAGAACAATCTGGTTGTTCAGGAGGCATTTGGCCAGTCTTGGAGGACAGTGGATATGGTCCTGTGAGGCTCAGTTGGTAGAGCATAGAGCTTGCATCACAAAGGTTAGTGAGTTTGATTCCTGCTAGGGCCACCTATAGTACCAGTCAAAAGTTTGGACACACATACTTCCAGGGTTTTTCTTGATTTTGACTATTTTCTACATTGTAGAATAATAATGAGGACATAAAAACTATGAAATAACAAATATGGAATCTTGTAGTAAACAAAAAAGTGTTAAACAAATCAAAATATATCTTATAGCCACCCTTTGCCTTGATGACAGCTTTGCAAACTCTTGGCATTCTCTCAACCAGCTTCATGAGGTAGTCACCTGGAATGCATTTCAATTAACAGGTGTGCCTTGTTAAAAGTTAATTTTTGGAATTGATTTCCTTCTTAATGTGTTTGAGCCAATCAGTTGTGTTGTGACAAGGTAAGGGTGGTATACAGAAGATAGCCCTATTTGGTAAAAGACCAAGTCCACGTTATGGCAAGAACAGCTCAAATAAGCAAAGGAAAATGACAGTCTGTCATTACTTCAAGACATGAAGGTCAGGCAATCCGGTACATATCAAGAACTTTGAAAGCTTCTTCAAGTGCAGTCGCAAAAACCATCAAGCGCTATGATGAAACTGGCTCTCATGAGGACCGCCACAGGAAAGGAAGATCCAGACTTACCTCTGATCCAGAGGATAAGTTCATTAGAGGTACCAGCCTCAGAAATTGCAGCCCAAATAAAAGTAACAGAGACATCTCAACATCAACTATTCAGAGGAAACTGCATGAATTAGGCCTTCATGGTTGAAATGCTGCAAGGAAACTAACAGTAAAGTACACCAATAAGAAGAAGATATTGGCTTGGGCCAAGAAACATGAGCAATGGAAATTAGATCGGTGGAAATCTGCCATTAGATTTTTGGATCCAACCGCCGTGTCTTTGTGAGACACAGAGTAGGTGAACGGATGATCTCCGCATGTGTGGTCCCCACCATGAAGCACGGAGGAGGAGGTGTGGGGGTGCTTTGCTGGTGACACTGTCAGTGATTTATAATTCAAGGCACACTTAACCAACATGGCTACCAACACACCTTCAGGCTGTTTAAGGGCTATTTGACCAAGAATGAGAGTGATGGAATGCTGCATCGGATGACCTGGCCTCCACAATCACTCAACTTTCTTTTTTTTTAACCAGGTAGGCAAGTTGAGAACAAGTTCTCATTTACAACTGCGACCTGGCCAAGATAAAGCAAAGCAGTTGGACACATACAGCAACACAGAGTTACACATGGAGTAAAACAAACATACAGTCAATAATACAGTAGAAAAACAAATCTATATACAATGTGTGCAAATGAGGTAGGATAAGGAAGGTAAGGCAATAAATAGGCCATGGTGGCAAAGTAATTACAATATAGCATTTAAACACTGGAATGGTAGATGTGCAGTAGATGAATGTGCAATGTAGAAAGACTGGTACAAAGGAGCAAGATAAATAAATAAATACGGTAGGGGATGAGGTAGTTGGTTGGGCTATTTACAGATGGGCTAAATACAGGTGCAGGGGTCTGTGAGCTACTCTGACAGCTGGTGCTTAAAGCTGGTGAGGGAGATAAGTGTCTCCAGTTTCAGAGATGTTTGTAGTTCGTTCCAGTCATTGGCAGCAGAGAAGGAATTGGCTTTAGGGGTGACCATTGAGATATACCTGCTGGAGTGCGTGCTATGGGTGGGTGCTGCTATGGTGACTAGCGAACTGAGATAAGGCGGGGCTTTACCTAGTAGGGACTTGTAGATGACCTGGAGCCAGTGGGTTTGGCGACGAGTGTGAAGCGAGGGCCAGTCAACGAGAGCTTACAGGTTGCAGTGGTGGGTAGTATAAGGGGCTTTGGTGACAAAACGGATGGCACTGTGATAGACTGCATCCAATTGTTTGAGTAGAGTATTGGAGGCTATTTTGTAAATGACATCACCAAAGTCGAGGATCGGTAGGATGGTCAGATTTACGAGGGTATGTTTGGCAGCATGAGCTAAGGAGGCTTTGTTGCAAGATAGGAAGCCAATTCTAGATTTAATTTTGGATTGGAGATGTTTGATGTGAGTCTGGAAGGAGAGTTTGCAGTCTAACCAGACACCTAGGTATTTGTAGTTCTCCACATAATCTAAGACAGAACCGTCCAGAGTAGTGATGCTGGACGGGCGGGCAGGTGCAGGCAGCGATCGGTTGAAGAGCATGCATTTAGTTTTACTTGCATTTAAGATCAGTTGGAGGCCACGGAAGGAGAATTGTATGGCATTGAAGCTCGTCTGGATGGTAGTTAACACAGTGTCCAATGAAGGGCCAGAAGTATACAGAATGGTGTCGTCTGCGTAGAGGTGGATCAGAGACTCACCAGCAGCAAGAGCGACATCATTGATGTATACAGACCTCAACCCAATTGTGATGGTTTGGGATGAGTTGGACCGCAGAGTGAAGGAAAAGCAGCCAACAAATGCTCAGCATATGTGGGAACTCCTTCAAGACTGTTGGAAAAGCATTCCAGCTGAAGCTGGTTGAGAGGATGCCAAGAGTGTGAAACACTGTCATCAAGGCAAATGGTGCCAAAATATATTTGGATTTGTTTAACACTTTTTTGGTTACTACATGATTCCATATGTGTTATTTCATAGTTTTGAAGCCTTCACTATTATTCTACAATGTAGAAAATAGTAAAAATCAAGAAAAGCCTTGAATGAGGTGTGTCCAAACTTTTGACTGGTACTGCATATGTAAACATGTATGCATGCATTACTGTAAGTTGCTTTAGATAAAAGTGTCTGCTAAACGGCATTTAGTATTATATTATAAAAACCAACAGGATAGGGCGTATTTGCTATAATGTGGCTGAAGTTCCTTTTTCTCAGCGAGAGATGAGTTTCTGTCAGTGGCATGCAGAGACGATTGTGATGTGTTACCAGGGCAACTGGAAAGGGAAACGAGAATCTCAGGAATGAGCATTCTAGAATGGATCTGTAGTCTGTTATGTTGGTGTTGGTTGATTTACTATGAAAGCCTAGGGTCTGATGAGCCGCACCAAGTGTGTGTACGTATTTGTTTACCAAGCATTTAAACTACTTTCACCCCTTGATGACATATAGGCAATTTGACACTGAACACCACGTGAACTTGCTTACCCAAAAAGGGTGCAAGCCTTGATTCGCCTCTATATACTAATAACAGCAATTCCATTTACTTAACATCTACACTGGAATACGCACAACTCTATACATGGACACTTATGGTTGAGTAGGACTTTATTCACCATTGCCGAATACTGCCCACTCTGGGTTATTTTAGCTTGTTTTCGTAGTATTAAAAGCACTGTCATGGGAGTACATCTTAACATTTCATACCACCAAACTTTCCAGTTTTGAGCAGATGACTGCAATGCTACTATATATCCCAGAGAAGAGGTATTTGCTTGTGTTTTGTGAGAGACGGAGAAACACAAACACAGTGTCACTCCTGAGACAGGTACTTGGCTCGGTCTGTTAGTAGCAGGGAGGGAGTAGAGAGTGGCTCCTGCCGAGTGGTTGGGTAACATTGCCTTTGAATTTGTCCAGGGACAATGGAGCGAGGGAGAATAATACACCTGCCAGTCCTGCTCAGCCTCAGGGCCCTGACAGGAACATTCTGCCCTCCACATAAACACAAAGTGCCATCAGAGCAGAACACTGCCTGGCTAGATGGCAATGCTCCTTACTTTCTCTACCTCTACCTAAACCACAGAGACATGGATAGGGGGAATGGGATGAGTGAAAAAAGAGAGAATCAATCAATCAATCAAATGTATTTATAAAGCCCTTTTTTACATCAGCAGATGTCACAAAGTGCTATACAGAAACACAGCCTAAAACCTTGAACAGCAAGCAATACAGATGTAGAAACTCCCTAGAAAGGAAGGAACCTAGGAAGAAACCTAGAGAGGAACCAGGCTCTGAGGGGTGGCCAGTCCTTTTCTGGCTGTGCCGGTTGGAGATTATGAGAGTACATGGCTGTTTAAGGCCAGATTGTTCTTCAAGATGTTCAAATGTTCATAGATGACCAGCAGGGTCAAATAATAATCACATTGGTTGTAGAGGGTGCAACGGGTCAGTACCTCAGGAGTAAATGTCAGTTGACCTTTCATAGCTGAGCATTCAAAGGTCAAAAACAGCAGGTGCGGGACAAGGTAGCACATCTGGTGAACAGGTCAGGGTTCCCTAGCCACAGGCAGAACAGTTGAAACTGGAGCAGCAGTACGACCAGGTGGACTGTGGACAGCCAGGAGTCATCAGGCCATGATCCTAGGTCTCAGGTCTTCCAGGAGGGGAGGGAGAGAGAGAGAAAATTAGAGGGAGTGTGCTTTAATTCACACAGGACACCAGATATAACCTTAGTCCCCCGGCACATAGACTACTGCAGCATAGATACTGGAGACTGAGACAGGGGTGGGTTGGGGGACACTGTGGCCCCATCTGACCCCCGGACAGGGCAAACCAGGCAGGATATAACCCCACCCACTTTGTCAAACCACAGACCCCACACCACTAGAGGGATATCAACAGACCACCAACTTACTACCCTGAGACAAGGCTGAGTATAGCCCATGAAGATCTCCTCCACTGCACGAGCCCGAGGGGGTGCAAAACCGGACAGGAAGATCACGTCTGTGACTCAACCCACTCAAGTGATGCACCGCTCCTAGGGACGGCATGGAAGAGCACTAGTAAGCCAGTGACTAAGCCCCTGTAATAGGGTCAGAGACAGAGAATCCCAGTGGAGAGAGGGGAGCCGGCCAGGCAGAGACAGCAGGGCAGTTTGGCGCTTCAGTGCCTTGCCGTTCACCTTCACACCCCTGGGCCAGACTACACTCAATCATAGGACCTACTGAAGAGATGAGTCTTCAATAAAGACTTAAAGGTCGAGACCGAGTCTGCGTCTCTCACATGGATAGGCAGACCATTCCATAAAAATTGAGCTCTATAGGAGAAAGCCCTGCCTCCAGCTGTTTGCTTAGAAATTCTAGGGACAGTAAGGAGGCCTGCGTCTAGTGACCATAGCGTACGTGTAGGTATGTACAGCAGGACCAAATCGGAAAGATAGGTAAGAGCAAGCCCATGTAATGCTTTGTAGGTTAGCAGTAAAACCTTGAAATCAGCCCTAGCCTTAACAGGAAGCCAGTGTAGAGAGGCTAGGACTGGAGTAATATGATCAAATTTTTTAGTTCTAGTCAAGATTCTAGCAGCTGTGTTTAGCACTAACTGAAGTTTATTTAGTGCTTTATCCAGGTAATATTTTTGAAATATTTTTTGAAATGTTCGTCAAAAGAGAGATCAGGGTCTAGAGTAACGCCAAGGTCCTTCTAGGAATCTTTGGGTTGTTCGAAAATTTTTTGATGGTCCTTGGTTGGGGTCTGAGCAGATTATTTGTTATGATTGCAAACATAATAAAATGGTGGTCTGATGAGGAAAAACATTTAGATCCACAATATTTATTCCATTGGACAAAACTAGATCCAGGTTAAGACTGTGGCAATGAGTAGGTCCGGAGACATGTTGGACAAAACCCACTGAGTCGATGATGGCTTCGAAAGCCTTTTGGAGTGGGTCTGTGGACTTTTCCATGTGAATATTAAAGTCACCAAAAATTAATATTATCTGCCATGTCTACAAGGTCCAATAGAAATTCAGGGAACTCAGTGAGGAACGCTGTATACGGCCCAGGAGGGCTGTAAACAGTAGCTATAAAAAGTGATTGAGTAGGCTGCATTGATTTCATGAATGACTGGAAGTTCAAAATACAGTTTTTGCTGGTAAATTTACATTTGCTGTCGAAAATGTTAGCAACACCTACGCCTTTACAGGATGCGCGGGGGATATGGTCACTAGTGTAGCCAGGAGGAGAGGCCTCATTTAACACAGTAAATTCATCAGGCTTGAGCCATGTTTCAGTCAGGCCAATCACATCAAGATTATGATCAGTGATTAGTTCATTGACTATGACTGCCTTGGAAGTGAGGGATCTAACATTAAGTAACCCTATTTTGAGATGTGAGGTATTACAATTACTTTCAATAATGACAGGAATGGAGGAAGTCTTTATTCCACTGAGATTGCTAAGGCGAACACCGCCTTGTTTTGTTTGGCTTAACCTAGATCAAGACACAGACACGGTCTCAATGGGGATAGCTGAGCAGATTACACTGACTGTACTAGTGGCAGACTCCACTAAACTGGCAGGCTGGCTAACAGCCTGCTGCCTGGCCTGCACCCTATCCTTTCTCATTGTGGAGCTAGAGGAGTTAGAGCCCTGTCTATGTTCATAGATAAGATGAGAGCACCCCTCCAGCTAGGATGGAGTCCGTCACTCATCAGCAGGCCAAGCTTGGTCCTGTTTGTGGGTGAGTCCCAGAATGAGGGCCACTTATCTACAAATTCTATCTTTTGGGAGGGGCAGAAAACAGCTTTCAACCAGCGATTGAGTTGTGAGACTGCTGTAGAGCTCATCACACCCCATAACTGGGAGGGGTCCAGAGACAATTACTCAATGCTGACACGTCTTTCTAGCTGATTTACACACTAAAGCTATGTTGCGCTTGGTGACCTCTGACTGTTTTATCCTAACATCGTTGGTGCCGACGTGGATAACACTATCCCTATACTCTCTACGTCGGTAGCCCTGCCCCCTCGTATACAGTGTATAATCGCTGGATGATTCTTTTCACTAGGGTTTTCAATTTGTCAGAGCTAATGGTGGGAGGCTTTGGCTTCTCAGACCCTGTAACGGGTGGAGGAGAGACCTGAGAAGGCTCGTCCTCTGATTCAGACTTGTTGCTTAATGGGGAGAACCGGTTGAAAGATTCTGTCGGCTGAATGAGCGACACCGGTTGCGTATGCCGATAGCATTTCTTTCCAGAACCCTTGAGAAAATTGTCCAGCTGCGGGGACTGTGCGGAGGGATTTATACTACTATCTGTACTTACTGGTGGCACAGACGCTGTTTCATCCTTTCCTACACTTAAAATTGCCCTTGCCTAACGATTGCATCTGAAGCTTTGCTTGCAACACGGCTATCCTCACCATAAGGTGATAGTTATCCTGTATATGAGTACAGCGACTGCAATTAGATGGCATAGTGTTAGTGTTGCTACCTAGCTTTGGCTGGTGGAGGTCCTGTAGAACCATGTCCAGATAAAGTGTCCGGGGTGAAAAAGTTAAATGAAAACATTGAGCGAGGAAAAACTAAGACGTTGGTAAATGTGCTGTTTGTTGCTACTTGGCTATCTGCCAAACTTTTCCGTTTTTACTTTTAACACAACAGCACATAGGGAAGGAGAGAGGGAAATGGAGGGAAAGAGTAAGAGAGAGAGAAGAGAGAAAGTGCGAGCTAGAGGAAGGAGAGATGGAAAGAGAGATGGAGAGTGAGACCGAACGAGAGAGATAGGAAAAGAGAATCATGAGGGAGCCATCGAGAATCACTTCCACTCTCTGTAGAACATCTTTGGATCATTTGGTTTGGAAAAGTGGATCCCGAAAACTTGTTTCCCTCAGAAGCCAAATGATTTTTCGATTAGGTTATTTGCAAACTGGTCGGAACAGTGCATGATGGACTTCATCATGGAGGTCTCTGAGGTTCTCCACTGCGTCGAGGCCAGATAACAGGCACCTCTCAAGGCCTAAACATCTACTGCGAGACGGCTGTTATTGGCTGTTATGTGTCAAGCACTAAGAGGCTCCATAGTGGCCCAGACATAGCTGTAGAAGTAGGGAAGGAAGCCATACAGTATGACTGTTTGGGTTCATGCAGTAGGAACCAGACATATGAGGAAAATCTGAGAAAAATGCTCCCGAAGTTGTATCAACACATCTCCTGTGCTACTTGCTCATCGAGCACTCTTGACCATTGCTACTCCCCCTTCCAGTATGGCTACAAGACCCTCCCCACCCTCCCTTCGGCAAATCATATCACGCCTCCATTTTGCTCCTCCCCTCCAATAGGCAGAAACTTAAAAAGGAAGTACCCATTGTAAGGATTGTTCAACGTGGGTCTGACCAATCGAAATCTATGCTTTTTGGTGTGTTTACAGACATATTCAATCTCTCCCTATCCCAGTCTGCTGTTCCCACATTATTCAAGATGGCCACCATTGTTCCTGCTCCCAAGAAAGCAAAGGTAACTGAACTAAATGACTATCACCCCGTAGCACTCACTTCTATCATCATGAAGTGCTTTGAGAGACTAGTCAAGGATCATACCTTACCTGACACCCTAGAACCACTTCAATTTGCTTACCGCCCCAATAGATCCACAGATGATGCAATCGCCATCGCACTGCACACTGCCCGATCCCATCTGGACAAGATGAATACCATTGTAAGAGTGCTGTTCATTGACTACAGCTCAGAATTCAACACCATAGCCCTTGGCCTGAACCCTGCCCTGTGCAACTGGGTCCTGGACTTCCTGACGGGCCGCCCCTAGGTGGTGAAGGTAAAAAACATCTCCACTCCGCTGATCCTCAACACTGGGGCCCCACAATGGTGCATGCTCAGCCCCCTCCTGTACTCCCTGTTCACCCATGACTGCGTGGCCATGCACATCTCCAACTCAATCATCAAGTTTGCAGATGATACAACAGTAGTAGGCTTGATAACCAACAATGATGAGACAGCCTACAGGGAGGAGGTGAGGGCTCTTGGAGTGTGATGCCAGGAAAACAACCTCAACATCAACAAAGGAGATGATCGTGGACTTCAGGAAACAGCAGAGGGAGCACCCCCCTATCCACATCAACGGAACCGCAGTGGAGAAGGTGGAAAGCTTCAAGTTCCTCGGTTTACACATCACCAACAAACTGAAATGGTCCACCCACACAGACAGTGTCGTGAAGAAGTCGCAAAGCGCCTCTTCAACCTCTGAAGAAGAAATGTGTTTTGTTTGTACACTGAAAGCACGAACCACTGCATTTAACCATGGCAAGATGACTGTGAACGTGGAAGTGTACAAACAGACCAGCTATGCCCTAAGTAAGGCAATCAAACATGCAAAACGACAGGACAGGGACAAAGTTCAGGAGTAGAAATTTGCTTAAAAAGTCACAAAATATGTTGCATGGACTCATTCTGTGTGCAATACTAGTGTTTAACATGATTTTTGAATGACTACCACATCTCTGTACCCCACACATGCAATTATCGGTGAGGTCCCTCAGTCGAGCATTTCAAACGTAGATTCAACCACAAAGACCAGGATGGCTTTCCAATGCCTCCCAAAAAAGGGCACCTATTGGTAGATGGGTAAAAAAAAGAGCAGTCATTGAATATTACACTTTGGATGCTGTATCAGTACACCCAGTCACTACAAAGGTGTCCTTCCCAACTCAGTTACCGGAGAGGAAGAAAACCTAAGCTAAGGACCCTGGGACTAAACACCTCCGTCTACAACTGGATCCTGGACCTCCTGACAGGCCGACCCCAGGTGGTGAAGGTAGGCAACAACTCCTCCACCATGCTTATCATCAACATGGGGGCCCCACAAGAGTATGTGCTCAGCCCCTTGCTGCACTCCCTATTCACCCATGACTGCGTGGCCACACAAGTTTCCAACTCAATCATCAAGGTTTGCTGACGAAACAACAGTGGAAGACCTGATTACCAACAACGATGAGGAGTGCTAGGAAAATAACCTCTCGCAAAAACTTCTATTAAACGAAAAAGCTGATTGTGGACTTCAGGTGACAGTCCCTAAAAACCCTCACAAACCTCTACAGATGCACCATCGAGAGCATCCTGTTGGGCTGTAATTGCACCGTCCGAAACCGCAGGGCTTTCCAGAGGATGGTGCAGTCAGCCCAACGCATCACCGGGGGCACAATGCCTGCCCTCTAGGACAACTAGGAATGCCAAGAAGATCATCATGGAGCTCAGCCACCCGAGCCACGGCCTGTTCACTCTGCTACCATCTAGAAGATGGAGACAGTGCAATTGCATCAAAGCTGGGACTGAGAGACTGATAGTCACCAGTACCCTGCTATGAACTTAGTCACTGTTACTAGCCGGCTACCACGCGGTACACTACCCTGCTCCTTAGAGACTGCTGCCCTATGTACATAGTCATAGTCACCAACTTCATATGTACATACTGTATTCTAGTCAAGGCTCATCCTACAGTATATAACTACTGCTGTAAACACATTTTCTATTCATATATTGTCCATACAGAATAACACACCATACTATACATATACAGTATATGTTTATATTCCAGACTCTGACATTGCTCGTTCTGATATTTCTTAATTTCTTTCTTTTTATTCTTGGGATTTGTGTGTATTGTTTTGTATTGTTCAGTATCACTGCACTGTTGGAGCTAGAAACACACGCATTTCGCTGCACCTGCAACAACATCGGCAAAATATGTGTAAGTGACCAAGAAAATTTGATTTGATTTATACCCCACAGTTAATATTTGCCGTCTTTTTTTTTTCCTCTACCAGACAGCCTGGGCTTAATCGCCTGCATCACAATCACAATTACCATCAAAACACCCTCAATCCCTTCCTGACCTGAGCAGTGTTGTTCTCAATCGATGTGGAAAGAAATCGGTCAGAGATCGCAGATCGGGAATGTCATAACCTGACTGTTTTCCTCTTCCTCTTTTTAGCATCAACAAACCTGGGGGCCGTTGTTTCCCTAACCTTTCCTATTGATCGAAACTGATCTTTCTAAATGTCACATTAAAACTGGTTGGCTTACTCAGAGCTACAGGCATTATCTGGTCTGCTACACACGCACACACACACACATATACACACACTCGTGCATGCATTGCATTAAAAAGCACGCGGGCACATACGCAGACACACACACACGTACCCTCTCAGTGCTTCTAGGCGTCCATTGGGATAATTACGAGAGGTCATCTTTGTGTGGTGGGCATATCCAATTATCCTAATTAGCCATTGATGGTGTGTCTGTGGGTCTCTGCCACATTAGCCAAGTTTTAATCAGTCTGTTCTTATTTTTCTGTGTCCGTCTACTGCTCCTGTTCATTAACCTCAATGGGCCTTTCAGAGATTCAGACAGAGACATTGACAGAGGGCTTCAGAGGTAAGGAATATTGAAGTAGTTGGACTTGAGTGGAAGTTTTGAGATGTGTCTTTAGCTCCCGAGTGTGTGTGTGTTTGTATGTGTTTGTGTCCACGAATCAGATCAGATTTTGATCTTTAATTGAGCACTTTCCAAGCAGGGGGGAATGATGCATTCTGATCCATTCTGACTTACGCAACAAAAACATCAGGGCAAAGTTAAAAGATCAGAAATCGACATCGACATCAGTGCTGGCTGGGGATGCACAACACAAAAGCAATCATGACATATACATACAGACCCTAATACTCTCCCTCCCTGTGGTGCTGCACACCTAACACACACACATCAAATCAAATGTTATTTGTCACATGCCCCGAATACAACAAGTGTAGACTTTACCGTGAAATGCTTACTTTACAAGCCCTTAACCAACAGTGCAGTTCAAGAAGAAGAAAATATTTACCAAGTAGACTAAAATAAAAAGTAATAATAAAAGTAACACAGTGAGAATAACAATAACGAGGCTATATACAGGGGGCACCGGTACCGAGTCAGTGTGCGGGGGTACAGGCTAGTTGAGGTAATCTGTACATGTAGGTGGGGGCCAAGTGACTATGCATAGGTATCAAACAAACAGAGTGTACAAAAGGGGAGGGGGTCAATGTAAATTGTCCGGTGGCGATTTTATGAATTGTTCAGCAGTCTTATGGCTTGGGGGTAGAAGCTGTTGAGGAGCCTTTTGGTCCTAGACTTGGCTCTCCGGTACCACATCCACACGCACGCACACATACACACACACAAACACACACACACACACACACACACACACACACACACACACACACACACACACACACACACACACACACACACACACACACACACACACACACACACACACACACACACACACACACACACACACACACACTGCTTCCCTCCTCATTCATTGTCTCAATCGAGGCTGTGCTGATCTCTGCGTCGGCCATCAGTCACAGAACCGGTCTTAACTGGGTCAAGACCGCTGGGTGCCCGGGAAACCAGTACCTCCTCTTCATTTCTCTCATCCTCTCTGACTCTGACAGGACCGTCAGCGGCTCTGGGATACAGCTGAAGCCGGGGCATCACTCACAGTTAATAGAGACCCTAGGAATTCAGAGCAGAAGAGGAACACGGAACGTTTAACAGTTTAACCGTTGATTCTTTTGAAATACGCAGTGCTGCCTGGAATTACAGCCAACTGTACAGGAGCAGTTTTACCTAATTTCTATCAGCATATTAAATGTGCAACCAGAGGGAAAAAAACTCTAGACCACCTTTACTCCACACACAGAGACACGTACAAGCTCTCCCTTGCCCTCCATTTGGCAAATCTGACCATAATTCTATCATCCTGATTCCTGCTAACAAGCAAAAACCAAAGCAGGAAGCATCAGTGACTCGGTCAATAAGAAAGTGGTCAGATTAAGCAGATGCTAAGCTACAGGACTGTTTTGCTAGCACAGACTGGAATATGTTCCGGGATTCTTCCAAGGAGTACACCACATCAGTCACTGGCTTCATAAAAGTACATCGATGACATCGTCCCTACAGTGACCGTATGTACAAACCCCAACCAGAAGCCATGGATTACAGGCAACATCCTCACTGAGCTAAAGGGTAGAGCTGCCACTTTCAAGGAGCGGGACTCTAACCCAAAAGCTTATAAGAAATCCCCCTAAACCCTCCGACGAACCATCAAACAGGCAAAGTGTCAATACAGGACTAAGATTGAATCGTACTACACCGGCTCCGACTCTCGTCGAATGTGGTAGGGCTTGCAAACTATTACAGACAATAAAGGGAAACGCAGCGACAAGCTGCCAGTGACACGAACCTACCAGACAAGCTAAATTACTTCTATGCTTGCTTTGAGGCAAGTAACACTGAAACATGCATGAGAGCACCAGCTGTTCATGACGACTGTGTGATCACGCTCTCCGTAGCCGATGTGAGTAAGACCGTTAACTACTTACGGAGTGGTGGGGCGCTAGCTAAATGAGTTCTGTTATACTCACAGACATTATGTTATATATGCATATCCTATTTTCTGAGCCTGAGTGGCAGGCATTTTGCTTTGGGCACGCCAGACTCTCCAAAACCGTCACCTCACCTGCCGCTCCCTAAGAAGTTAAACAGGTCAACATTCAGACAGATTAACAGAACGTGTACTCTGAGCATGCGCTGACCAACTGGCAAGTGTCTTCACTGACAATTTAAACCTGTCCCTGACTGAGTCTGTAATACCAACATGTTTCAAGCAGACCACCATAGTCCCTGTGCCCAAGAACACTAAGGTAACCTGCCTAAATTACTACCGACCAGTAGCACTCACGTCTGTAGCCATGAAGTGCTTTGAAAGGCTGGTCATGGCTCCACCATTATCACCACCATTATCCCAGAAACCCTAGACCCACTCCAATTTGCATACCGCCCCAACAGATCCTCAGATGATTCAATCTCTATTGCACTCAACACTGCCCTTTCCCACCTGGACAAAAGGAACACCTATGTGAGAATGCTATTCATGGAGTACAGCTTAGCGTTCAACACCATAGTGCCCTCAAAGCTCATCACTAAGCTAAGGACCTTGGGACTAAACACCTCCCTCTGAAATTGGATCCTGGACTTCCTAACGGGCCACCCCCAGGTGGTAAGGGTAGGAAACAACACATCCGCCATGCTGATCCTCAACACAGGGGCCCCTCAGGTGTGCGTAATCAGTCCCCTCCTGAACTCCCTGTTCACTCATGACTGCATGGCCAGGCATGACTCCAACACCATCATCAGTTTTGCCGATGACACAACAGTGGTAGGCCTGATCACCGACAACGATGAGACAGCCTAGAGGGAGGAGGTCAGAGACCTGGTTGTGTGGTGCCAGGACAACAACCTCTCCCACAACATGTTCAAGACAAAGGACATGATTGTGGACTACAGGAAAAGGAGGACCGAGCACGTCCCCATTCTCATCGACGGGGCTGTAGTGGAGCAAGTTGAGAGCTTCAAGTTCCTTGATGTCCACATCACCAACAAACTATCATGGTCCAAACACACTAAGACAGTCGTGAAGAGGGCACGACAAAGCCTATTCCCCCTCAGGAGACTGAAAAGATCCTCAAAAGGTTCTACAGCTGCACCATTGAAAGCATCCTGACTGGTTGCATCACTGCCTGGTATGGCAACTGCTTGGCCTCCGACTGCAAGGCACTACAGAGGGTAGTGCGTACGGCCCAGTACATCACTGGGGCTAAGCTTCCTACCATCCAGGACCTCTATACCAGGCGGTGTCAGAGGAAGGCCCTAAAAACTGTCAAAGACTCCAGCCACCCTAGTCATTGATTGCTCTCTCTGCTACTGCACGGCAAGCGGTACCGAAGCGCCAAGTCAAAGTCCAACGGCTTCTTAACAGCTTCTGCCCCCAAGCCGTAAGACTCCTGAACAGCTAATCAAATGGCTACCCAGACCCCTCTTTTACGCTTCTGCTACTCTCTGTTTATAATCTATGCATAGTCACTTTAACTCTACCTGCATGTACATATTACCTTAATTACCTCGACTAACCGGTGCCCCCGCACATTGAATCTGTACCGGTACCCCCTGTATATGCCTTGCTTGTTATTTTTACTGCTGCTGTTTAATTATTTGTTACTTTTATTTCCTATTTGTACTTATCTATTTTTGTGTTTTATTAACTTCTTAAATCCTTGTTGGTTAAGGGCTTGTAAGTAAGCATTTCACTGTAAGGTCTACAACTGTTGTATTCGGCGCATGTGACAGATAACATTTGATTTGATGTGAGCTTTTAACACAGTCAATCATTCTGTTTATTACTACTCTGTATCATTATGGAGATCTTGGAATCATTTTAAAATCAGTTTTTAACATAAAATGAGGGTTTAAATAAGTTCTTTGAAATGATACAATGAAATAGAGGTTGATTGGGTTTTATTCTTAGATCATATAACTGCATTTATTAAACATGAAAACACTAATCAGACAAATGTTATATGAGAAATATACAGCACATGAAAAACATCAACAGCATTTGATTAAGAGCAGAACATGTTCACTAACAGATTGGAGAGATTTTAGAAATGTGTTTAATTTTGGATATCAAACTTCATCAGGAATAGCGTATCTTCTGATCTAGAGATGTAACCGTCTTGCTAAAATCCAATGATGAGTGGAATATCAAACATTATAACATTGTTTCATTTTGTTTTCACTCTAGTAGCAACTCAAGATTTCAGAAGGTAATAGTCACTGAAAAAAGGCACCCCACACTCTAAAAAAAAAAGGTTATTGAGGAGTTCTTTGTCAGGGGTGAGGGTGATATGTGTAACACATTTTTGTGCATATTAGGAAGGGTTCTTTAGTTCTGTGATGGTTGTTAAGAACCATCCTGATTTTACCCGCTCCACAATGTTTTCCTTTGTGCCATGCAATGCTACACTACAGGCTACTGGTTCCAGTGAAAGTATGGTAAATAACAACAAGTTACTGAATTTTGTGCATTTCTGCCAACCGTCAGTGTTGTACCAGTTTAAGTGGTTGATGGTTATCTTGTCAAAGGTTGAGCACCTCTTCTAACTCTGTCAGTGCTGCAATCTTTGTAAGAGCATTTGTGACAATAAAGAGCTGCACTGTAAGCGGTTACTGTGCATTTCAGAGTAACTTAATAGCAGTTATTTGCCTGTATTTTGCAGCCAGGTCACCCATGATACAAGTCAGTATTCAATATCCATCCATGTCTAACAAGGTCAGGAGATGATGTGGAAACTGGCCACTTGGGGCAACACTGAGAACTGTTACCTTCAAGTAGGTTTCGGTTTTGATACATTGTTGTCGGCAGGGATGGTGACTGGGCACAAGCATGTCCAGACATAGAAAGTTATTTTTGTTTTAAGCCTACTCCAAACCTTAACCCTTACCTTAACCATTCGGAGTTAATACCTAACCTTAAGATTTAGGTGTTAATGCCTAAATTTAAACCTTACCTTAAACTTAACCTTAACCCCCTAGAGTCGACCCCCAATCTAAGTAACATAATAAAAAAATCATTATCAAAATCTGTTTGTTTAAGCCACAATCAAAAGCCTGATCAACTCTATGCGAAGGAGATGTGTCACGCTGGATGAGGCAAATGGTGGTCACACCAGATACTGGCTGGTTTTCTGATCCACACCGCTACTTTTTTTAAGGTATCTGTGACCAAAAGATGCATATCTGCATTCCCAGTCATGTGAAATCCATAGACTATTATTTATTTCAATTGACTGATTTCCTTATATGAACTGCAACTTAGTAAAATCTTTGAAATTGTTGCATGTTGCATTTAGATTTTTGTTCGGTGTATTCGGTGTTCGGTGTTACTCTATATAATATCTTCCACAAATAATATTACGATATGCAGCTGTAGTAATTTTTTCCACCCATCACTGGTGATTTGAGAGACTAGTCAAAGATCATATCACCTCCACCCTACCTGTCACCCTAGCCCCATTTCAATTTGCTTACCGCCCCAATAGGTCCACAGACAATGCAATCGCCATCACACTGCACACTGCCCTATCCCATCTGGATAAGAGGAATACCTATGTAAGAATGCTGTTCATGGACTACAGCTCAGCATTCAACACCATAGTACCCTCAAAACTCATCATTAAGCTTGAAACCCTGGGTCTCGACCCTGCCCTGTGCAACTGGGTCCTAGACTTTTTGACGGGCCGCCCCCAGGTGGTGAAGGAAACAACATCTCCACTTCGCTGATCCTCAACACTGGGGCCCCACAATGGTGCGTTCTCAGCCCCCTCCTGTACTCCCTGTTCACCCATGACTGCGTGGCCATGCACGCCTCCAACTCAATCATCAAGTCTGCAGAGGCCACAACAGTGGTAGGCTTGATTACCAACAACGACAAGACCGCCTACAGGGAGGACGTGAGGGCCCTCGGAGTGTGGTGTCAGGAAAACAACCTCTTAATCAATGTCAACAAAACAAAAGAGATGATTGTGAAACAGCAAAGGGAGCACCCCACTATCCACATCGATGGGACAGCAGTGGAGAAGGGTGAATGTTTTAAGTTCCTCTGTGTTCATATCACTGACAAACTGAAATGGTCCACACACACAGACAGGGTACTGAAGAAGGCGCAATAGCACCTCTTCAACCATAGGAGGCTGAAATCATTTGGCTTGTCACCGAAAACCCTCACTCACTTTTACAGGTGCACAATCGAGAGCATCCTGTCGGGCTGTATCACCGCCTGGTACAGCAACTGCACCGCTCACAACTGCAAGGCTCTCCAGAGAGTTGAGTGGTCTGCCCAACGCATCACCGGGTGCAAACTACCTGCCCTCCTGGACACCTACAACACCCGATGTCACAGGAAGGCAAATAAATAACCACCCGAGCCACTGCCTGTTCACCCCGCTTCCATCCAGAAGGCGAGGTCAGTACAGGTGCATCAAAGCTGGGACAGAGAGATTGAAAAACAGCTTCTATCTCAAGGCCATCAGATTGTTAAACAGCCACCACTAGCACAGAGAGGTGGTTGCCTACATACAGACTTGATATCATTGGCCACTTGAATGAATGGAACACTAGTCACTGTAATAATGCCACTTTAAGAATGTTTACATATCTCGCATTACTCTTCTCATATGTGTACAGTTGAAGTCGGAAGTTTACATACACCTTAGACAAATACATTTAAACTCAGTTTTTCACAATTCCTGACATTTAATCCAATTAAAAATTCCCTGTCTTAGGTCAGTTAGGATCACCACTTTATTTTAATAATGTGAAATGTCAGAATAATTGTAGAGAGAATGATTTATTTCAGCTTTTATTTCTTTCATCACATTCCCAGTGGGTCAGAAGTTTACATACACTCAATTAGTATTTGGTAGCATTGCCTTTAAATTGTTTAACTTGGGTCAAACGTTTCGGGTAGCCTTCCACAAGCTTCCCACAATAAGTTGGGTGAATTTTGTCCCATTCCTCCTGACAGAGCTGGTGTAACTGAGTCAGATTTGTAGGCCTCCTTGCTCGCACAAGCGTTTTCAGTTCTGCCAACAAATGTTCTGTAGGATTGAGGTCAGGGCTTTGTGATGGCTACTCCAATACCTTGACTTTGTTGTCCTTGAGCCATTTTGCCACAACTTCGGAAGTATGCTTTGGGTCATTGTCCATTTGGAAGACACATTTGCGACCAAGCTTTAACTTCCTGACTGATGTCTTGAGATGTTGCTTCAATATATCCACATAATTTTCCTACCTCATGATGCCATCTATTTTGTGAAGTGCACCAGTCCCTCCTGCAGCAAAGCACCCCAACAACATGATGCTGTCACTCCCGTTCTTCACTGTTGGGATGGTGTTCTTCGGCTTGCAAGCCTCTCCCTTTTTCCTCCAAACATTACAATGGTCATCATGGCCATACAATTCTATTTTTGTTTCATCAGACCAGAGGACATTTCTCCAAAAAGTACGATCTTTGTCCCCATGTGCGGTTGCAAACCGTAAGAGACAGAACGCTTCTCTAAGAGACAGAACGCTTCTCCTTCCTTAGCAGTATGACATCTGCGTGGCCCCATGGTGTTTATTCTTGCATACTATTGTTTGTACAGATGAACGTGGGACCTTCAGGCATTTGGAAATCAGAAGCTTCAAAGCCATGACATAATTTTCTGGAATTTTCCAAGCTGTTTAAAGGCAGAGTCAACTTAGTGTATGTAAACTTCTGACCCACTGGAATTGTGATACAGTTACAATTGTTGTCATGCACAAAGTAGATATCCTAACCGACTTGTCAAAACTATAGTTTGTTAACTACTTAGGGAGCAGTGGGGCGACACTACCCGGTGAAATGTAAGGCACCAAATTCAAAATCCAAAAGTTGAATTATTAAACATTCATCATTATACAAGTGTTGCATAGTCATCAAAAGCTCTGCTTCTTGGCAATATCACAGCATTGTCAGATTTCAAAAAGGCTTTATGGCTAAAGCACAACATTTGATTGTTTGAGGATAGCACCTCTAATATTTCTGCATTAGCATAAATTCATAAACCAGCGCGGTTCACACAAAACCCATTTCACAGCGAAAACAAATCCCTTACCTTTCGAAGAACTTCTGCTAAGGGCTTCCCAAGTGTCCAACGAAGACATCCAATGGTTCTTTTGTTAGAAAAAGTCATTTATTATATCCATAAATCTCAGTTTGGTTGGCGCGTTATGATCATAAAATCCACCGTTGAGTCGCCCATTGAACCGTGAAGAGAACACGTTCAAATTATACCTATACACTTTCTACAAACAAATCAAACATAATTTTTAATGTATCCTTAGGTATCCTTTTGTGTATATTTGCTGTAATATTTCAACCGGACGATAACGTGAACGATAGGAAAGAAAAATAAATTGGTGCGCGTTCACAATCTTGCACGCATCAAACCTTGTTTACAAAAGTGGTCCCCTGACTACTTCCTCTTCCTATCTGTTTTGCTTACTCCTATCGATCCTAGTCTTTGTTTTAAGACTGCTGTCATCTTGTGGAACCCCTAGGTACTGCAGTCTCAGTCCTGGTTAAAATAAAAATGAATAGGCACCCTGGAGAAGAAGGTCAAGTACAAAACAAACTGCAAATCTGGATGGATTTTCCTCGGGTTTTCGCCTGCTATCTCAGTTCTGTTATACTCACATACATTATTTTAACACTCTTAGAAACTTCAGAGTGTTTCCTATCCAATAGTACTAATTATGTGCATATGTGCTATTTTCTGGGCCTGAGTGGCAGGCATTTTACTTTGGGCACGCCAGACTCTCCAAAACCGTCACCTATGCAGCCGCTCCCTAAGAAGTTAACAAGAAATTTGTGCTGTGGTTGAAAAACGAGTTTTAATGACTCCAACCTAAGTATATGTAAACTTCCGACTTCTTGATTCACACAAGAGAGAGGAGAGAGAGACAGAGAGAGGGATTAGGGAGAGAGAGTGGGTAGAAAGGGAGGGAAGGAGGGAGTGACAGAGAGAGATAGAAAGACAGAGAGAGGCATCCACAGAGAAATAGAAGAGAGAGCAAGAGAGAGAGATGGGGGATTAAGTGTTATGTGTTGTGTCCTGAGGGGGCATTGGTTTAGACCAGCTTTATAGGTTCTTCATTAACAAGTTACACATCTGGGAGTCTGAGTGTGAACCGGAACATCATGTAGCACTACGTGTTCTGTGTGCTTTTCATTATTGCTACGTGTACTGGTATGCTATCTTGTTGTTTCTGCCTGTGTGTCCTCTCATAGGAATTATAATTCTAGGATAGCTAATGAATAGGTCCAGTAGTTTTCCCTGACCTTTTCCAGGGCCATATTATACAGCAATCTCTCAATAGTATATGGCTACATAGTATGAACCTGACCAGGGGAAACTTCTATATATACAGTACCAGTCAAAAGTTAGACACACCTACTCATTCCAGGGTTTTTCTTTATTTGTACTATTTTCTACATTGTAGAATAATAGTGAATACATCGAAACTATGAAATAACACATATGGAATCATGTAGTAACCAAATTGTGTTAAACAAATCCAAAAACCCTTGTGTCCAAACTTTTGACCGGTACTGTATATATTCTTCTATTTCCTTCTGATCATGTAAAGTATGTACAACGCATTACACATAATGGCTTGATATAGAAAATAAAAAAAGCAGAATAGCTAAATGTTTCCATATTTGGGAAGGAGCAGCCGACTGGGCCTTGCTGTCTGTCTGGTGCAGATGTACTGATGGAGGTCCCAGCAGACCTGAGTTATTATGAAATGATCTCCATCGGCGAAGACTCCTGTTCAGGTTGACATTTCCTCCTCTGGCTTACTGCATCTTCAGGCTATGTTTGTGCGTGTGTGTTTGGAGGGGGGAAATGTCAGAGCACATCTGCAAGTGTACGATATCACTGAAGACCTCCCATCCCGCTCCACATACTTCCCCCAGTGTGCCTGATGGCTCTCACACACACACACACACACACACACACAGGCATATGCCATGGGCACTGCCAGACACAATGAACTTTAGCAAAAAAAACTGGCAATTATGCACAAATATGGCACCTACAAAAACACAGTGGTATGCTACATTGTAAAAATATTCCAAAGGCTTGAAATGAAACCTTTGGATATTGAACCACTAACATCTATAGTACATTTACATCATTGTAAAGTAGATGCAGGGAGTCGAGAAGCAGGTGCAGGTGGTAAGCTCCAGCCGCAGGACCACGCCGACCACAGGGTGACGGCCCCGAGGAAGAGGATCAGGGGAGAAGATGGAAATCACGGATGATGTTGGGATCCAGAATGTCCTCCACCTGAACCCAACACTGCTCCTCTGGGCCGTACCCCTCCCAGTCCACCAGGTACTAGAGCTGACCCCCACAATGTCGGGAGTCCAGTTGGGATCTGACGGCATAGGCGGGAGCTCCCTCGACATCCAAGGGGGGCGGAGGTGTGTCGTGGGGGACAGCATCAGCCAGGGGACCAGGAACCACCGGCCTGAGAAGAGAGACATGAAAAGAAGGGGAGATACAGTAGTCACTGGGAAGCTGTAACCTATATGTCACCTCGTTGAACCTACGGAGAACATTGAACGGCCCCACAAACCGGGGGCTCAGCTTCTTGCAGGGCAGGTGGAGTGGGAGGTTCCTGGTAAAGAGCCAAACACGATCCCCAGGATGGAACACGGGAGTCTCACTGCAGTGGCGGTCTGCCTAGTCCTTCTGATGGTGGATGGCGCTCTGCAGTCTCATGTGAGCCTGCGCCACATTTCTTCTGCGTACCTGAATCACTCAACCGCAGGCGCTTCAGTCTGGCCTGGGGTCCACGGAGCCAGTGCCGGCTGAAAACCCAGAACACACTAGAAGGTAGTCAACCCGGTGGAGGAGCGATGTATTGAATTCTGGGCGTACTCCGCCCATTGAAGGAATTGGGCCCACTCTCCCTCCGGTCCTGGCAGTGACTCCTCAGGAACCTCCCCAGCTCCTGGTTCATCCTCTCCACCTGACCGTTAGACTGAGGCCTATACCCAGAAGTGAGGCTGACCGTGACCTTGAGCTTCTCCATAAAGGCTCTCCATACCCATGATGTGAATTGGGGGCCACGGTCGGAGACAATGTCCTCCGGAAGGCCACTATGCCAGAAGACCTGCTGGAATAGTGCATTAGGATAACAGTAAGGAGACCAGAAAGAGGGTTGAAATGACAGGATTTATAAAATCTATTCACAACCACCGAAATGGTGGTAAAACCGTCAGAAGAGGGGAGATCAATGACAAAGTCAATGGATAGATGAGACCAGGGACGCTGAGGCAGGGGAATGGGAAAGGTTTTCCTTGCTGGAGCATGCCGGGGGGATTTGGTCTGAGCACATATGGAACAGGAGTTGACGTAGTGACTAATGTCCTGCGCCAGGGTAGGCCACCAATACTTCTCGGACATAGATTGGGTAGTGCAAGAAATACCTGGATGTCCAGCGATGACAGCTGTGTGCGCCCAGGTCAGCAGCCAATCCCTTATCCCCGTGGGAACGTAGATGCGCTCAGGAGGACAGGTAGTGGGTGCGGGCTCCCTCTCTAGAGCCTGGCAGATGTCCACATCTACGTCCCAGACCACTGGGGCTACGACCCGAGAGGAAGACAGGACCCTTTACCGAATAGTAGAGACGGGACAAGACATCGGCTTTGGTGTTCTTTGAAACTGGGCGATAGGTCAGCGTGAAGTCAAATCTTGTATAGAACAGGGCTCCCCTTGCTTGGGGCGGATTCAGCCTCCTCACTGTCTGTATGTACTCCAGGTTCCGATGGTCGATGAGTATGGCGACTGGGTCCTTGATGTCGATCACCGACATCGTAATTCCTCTCTACAGGGGACAGTTTCTTAGAGTAATACGCACACAGATACAATTTCTGTGGATTACCTTGTTCTTGAGACAGAACTGCCCCCACGCCCACCTCTGAAGCGTCCCCCCCTACCTCAAAGGGATCTGGTTGATTAAGCAATGGGGCGGAGATGAAACGTCCCTTCAGTAGGCGGAAGACCTGGTCAGCTGCTGGACTCCACTCCAACCTACAGGGACCACGCTTGAGGAGAGAGGTGAGAGGAGCGGCGATGGAGCTGAAGTTCATGATGAAACGGAGGTAGAAGTTGACAAACCCCAAAAACCATTGTAACCCCTTTATGGTGGTTGGGACTGGCCATGACCTGACCGCATCTACCTTCTTGACGTCCATCTTCACTCTTTGCAGGCTGATTTGGTAGCCAAGGAAGGAAACCACCTTCTGATGAAACTGGCACTTCTCAGCCTTGACAAACAGGTGGTTAGCCAGGACTACTCAGACGTGAGCGATGTGATCCTCCAAGGTAGCCGAGTAGACCAGGATGTGGTTGATATACACGACCACCTGGCGTCCGAGCATGTCCCGGAACACCTCGTTGACAAAGCATTGGCTAACCCATATGGCATCACCAAGTACTCGTAGTAACCAGACATCATGCTAAAAGCTGTCATCCATTCATCCCCCTCCCGGAAGCGGATGAGATTGTATGCACTCCGCAGGTCCAATTTGGTAAGTAAAGAACCAGGCCCCGTGGAGCTATTCGATGGCTACTTGCACCAACGGGAGAGGGTAACTGTACTTGGTCGGGATTTTATTGAGTCCTCTGTAATCAATACATGGGTGTAACCCTCCATCCTTCTTTGCCCACAAAGAAGACATCTGCTGACACAAGAGAAGTGGACATGCGGATGAAACCTTGTTGGAGCGCCTCATGGATGTACTCCTTCATGGCCTGGGTTTCAGCCACCGACAAAGGGTAGATGCGTCTGCGTGGGGGCGCAGAGCCTGCAAGCAGGTTGATGGTGCAGTCCCAGGGGTGATGAGGAGGGAGACAGATGGCGCGGGTTTTGGAAAATACCTCCCGCAGGCCTTGGTATACCTCCGGGATGTTGAGCTGAAGGGAAACCACAGGACTCTCAACCGACGTGGAAACGGGACGGGGAAGCAGGTCCACCGGGTTTCGGGTGCCCAGTCTGTGATTTTCATCCTCTGCCTCCCTTGGCTTCAACGCCACAACCCCACCATGTCATGGTCGAGGATGAAAATCATGATCTTGTGAATAGGAGTAGACGTGACAATCAAACTGTATGCAATAACCAACCTATACATACAGTATGTCATAAACTCAAGGTCAATAGGAGTTGCTTTGTAAAAATATATCTAGTTAAAATCGTATAATATAGCCTGCATTTTACAGTATTCCCTTATCTGCACACACGGTATCGCCATACGGTATTTCACATCTTTGATATCAATAATAATAAAATATTCATTAAGATCATAAGTTGTCACACACACCTCTCCAGAGACGCGTGGGCCACCATTAAATGCATAGGAAAACAAGGATTATTGTGTCGATATGCTATCAAAGCTGAGTGAGAGAGAGACTGACTGACGGAAAATTACAACGCTAGGATTTATGTTTATTCCTGATGCACAGTCAGTCTGAGTACACACATGCATACACATATGAAAGAAAGCCCACACAGGAGTGCACACAAGGCATAGGAGCATGGTATTTTTTATTTGACCTTTATTTAACTTGTTAGGGAGTGGCAGCTGAGGGGTCGGTTTTGGAGAGTCTGGCGTGCCCAAAGTAAAATGCTTGCCACCCAGGCTCAGAAACTAAGATATGGACATAATTAGTACTATTGGATAGGAAACACTCTGAGGTTTCCAAAAGTGTTATCATTTTGTCTGTGAGTGTAAGAGAAGTCATTTGGCAGGCAAAAAACTGAGATTTTTCCATCCGGAAATGTCATTCCTTTTGGCTTATAGCTCACTTTGAGCCTTTGCCTATAAAAAACTATTTATACCAGGACACTGGATGTAGTACCTACTGATTCCACTAGATGTCAGCAGTGTATAGGCAAAGTTTCATGGAAATCGGAACTAATGCGTTCTAATGAGAGAAGTTGTAGCCGAGGGACCTCTTTTTCAGANGCCGCTCCCTGACAAGTTAACTAGGCAGGTGCCTTGTTCAGGGGCAGAACAACATATTTTTACCTTGTCAGCTCGGGGATTCAATCTTGCAACCTTTCGGTTACTCGTCCAACGCTCCAACCACTAGGCTACATGCTGCCAGTAGATAATGAGTGAGATACTGGGTTCGTGTCAAATGGCACTCTATTCCTTGACCAGAGCCTGTGAAAACTAGTGCACTGTATAGGTAATAGGGTACCATTTGGGACACACCCACTACAGTTTAACTTCTTAGGGAGCGGCAGCAGTGGTGGGAGTTTTGGAGAGTCTGGCGTGCACAAAGTAAAATGCCTGCCACTCAGGCCCAGAAACTAGGATATGCACATAATTAGTACTATTGGATAGAAAACACCCAAAATAATGTCTGTGTGTATAACAGAACTGATATGGCAGGCAAAAACCTGATGAATTTCTGTCTGGAAAAAAGTTTTGTGTTTTCTTTTCTTTTCCAATGGTTGTCTATGGGATCTGCTTTAATCCATGACCCAGGTTGCAGTACCTATGGCTTCCACTAGATGTCAACAGTCTTTAGACAAGGTTTGATGAGTTTACCTTGAAAAACAACCGAATAGAAGAAGATTATGTAAGTGGAGGGAGGAAGTGCCTTTTGTGTTTTGCGCGCGAGACCGTTTTACTTTTCTATCGCTCACGGTATTATCCGTGTGAAATATTATAGTTAATATACACAAAAGTGTACCTAAGGATACATTATAAATGATGTTTGATTTGTTTGGACAAAGTTGATAGGTATATTTTGAACGCTTTCTCTTCCCTGTACAATGGGTGAATGGACAGGGGATTTTCGGAACATAACGCGCCAACCAAACTGAGATGTATGGATATAAACAAGGACTTTTTCTAACAAAAGGAACATTGGATGTCTTGCTTGGACACTTCGGAATGCCCTCAGCAGAAGATCGTCAATGGTAAGCGATTTATTTTAGCTCTTTTTATGTGTTTTGTGACACCCGCGCTGGTTTTATTATTATGCTAATTGAGGAAGTACATGGGGTGCTGTCCTCAGACAATCAAATGTTGTGCTTTCGCCGTAAAGCCTTTTTGAAATCTGACAACGCTGTGAGATTGCCAAGAGTCTAAGCTTTTGAAGAGTGTGCAACACTTGTATTTTCATGAATGTTTTATAATTCTACTTTGGGATTTTGAAGTTGGCGCCCTACATTTTTCTGGATGTTGTCATGACTGGGGCGCTAGCGCCCCAACGCTCCTTAATTATCCCCAAGAGGTTAAAGAAATATGAAAGGGGATTTCGATGATGAAAGCAAATTACCAAGTGTTAATGTGTGCGTGTGTGTTCAGTTTATGTTCAGTGTATGTTTTGCTGTGGGGTGGAAGTTTAGCCGTTTAGGCGTTTAGCTCATAGGAAAGGAGTGGGGACTGACAATAGGGCCCAACGTGTTTGGAAATGACTCTGTGAAATTTAGACACACTACATTTACTTAAAATTGTCTTTAAGCTGTCCATTGCTGAACAGGGGCCTGCTGACAATGCTAATGTGGGAGAGCAGCTGGTAGGCAGATAGCCAGGACTGGGGACTGAGGATGATGGTGAGGAGTGGTTGGAGGCTTCGGCATGGATTCAAAAAGGGGACAACTAAGAGATGTGTGTGTATTTAAGTCAGCATGTGTGTATGATAACAGAAAGACGTAGAGAGCCATGACATCTTGAAACATTACTTTTGATGGTACACCATCAGCAGCACTCCAGACTGCTGATTCTGACCCTATCAGCTATAATAGATGGTTCCAAGCTACAGTATAATCATATGAGCAGATATAGCATCAGTACAGAGACTCCTGCTCTATCCATCCCCATCCTATCCCAGGCTTTGTTAGATGAGCATTTCCATGTCCTACCTCTCTCCTCCCTGCCAGCCAGAGCATCACCTCTTCTCTCTATGTTAGACAGGATTTATCACCTCAGACCTCTCAGGCTGGTTGACATGAGTGTGATGTACAATTTCACTGAGATAGTGTCCCACCGTGGGTGTAATGATGATATTCCTCCATTTATCACCGCCACATGAACTCACCCACAGATACCTTCCCTCAACCAAATTACATCTACTGGACTGGGCTGGGAAGGGAGGAGTGTTTTTATTTCATAACACCGCTTGCACTGGATACATGGTATACTGTATAGGCCAATACTGCTGGTAGCCCACATCAAAGGGACAGCAGTGGAAGAAGGTGGTAAGTTTTAAGTTCCTGGGCGTACACATCACAGACAAACTGAAAGGACCCACCCACACAGACAGTGTGGTGAAGAAGGAGCAGCAGCGCCTCTTCAACCTCAGGAGGCTGAAGAAATTTGGCTTGTCACCCAAAACCCTGACAAACTTTCACAGATGCGCAATCGAGAGCATCCTGAGATCATCAAGGACAACAACCACCTGAGCCACTGCCTGTTCAAACTGCTATCATCCAGAAGGCGAGGTCAGTACAGGTGCATCAAAGCTGGGACCGAGAGATTGAAAAACAGCTTCTATCTCAAGGCCATCAGACTGCTAAACAGCAATCACTAACTCAGAGAGGCTGCTGCCTACATTGAGACCCAATCACTGGCCACTTTAACAAATTGATCACTTGTCACTTTAAATAATGCCACTTTAATAATGTTTACATATCGTACATTACTCATATCACATGTATATACTGTATTTTATACCATCTATTGCACCTTGCCTATGCCGCTCGTCCATCGCTCATCCATATACGATATGTACATATTCTCATTCACCACTTCACATTTGTGTGTATTAGGTAGTTTTGGGGGAATTGTTAGATTACTTGTTAGATATTACTGCACTGTCGGAACTAGAAGCACAAGCGTTTCGCTACACTCACATTAACATCTGCTAACCATGTGAATGTGACCAATAAAATTTGATTTGATATTATAGACAGAAAGAAGGAAAGATAGTGTAACAGGAATGCCAGGAGTAGAATGAATGGCATCATGACATGTGGTGGGTGTTACAGATGGAGGGTGAATCTGATTCAAATGTTGTCGGATGGCTCAATGAGCTGCTAGTGGTGTGTGGTGTGCCTGTGTGTGTGCGTGCTTGCGGGTGGTGTGTTAGTGGTGTGCTACGGGAGATAAACCGTGTGAAGAGTTGTGCCTTGTAATTTAATCCCATGGTCGAATGTTAGCGGAACAGGGCCCCTTCATCTCATTGTATCCTATATTGGATTATTCATTGGGGCTAACAGGCTATCACAATCAGTGTGAGCCTTCCAAACAACCCAGAAGGACCTACAATATTACCATGTCCGTGTCACAAATGGCACTCTTTTCCATAGTGCTCTGATCCACAATATGTCTTTATCAATTGAGGGTTCTCTGTCTTGGCGAGTCCTTCAGAAAGACTCCCAACATGTTTCCCCTTTCACCTGCAGTGAATGGACAATTTTTTATATATATATTTTTTTCTCCCTTTTTCTCCTTTCTTCCAAGGGCTGAGCTCGATTACTTTTTCTCCTGAAACGTATCCATCAAGAACTGTGCCTCAGCATTTTGAATGGGATTTATTTATCTGTCTATGACTGCTTGCGGCTGGCGGGGGCCCTAAATGTAGAGGGTAGTGCGTACGGCCCAGTACATCGCTGGGGCCAAGCTTCCTGCCATCCAGGACCTCTATACCAGGCGGTGTCAGAGGAAGGCCCTAAAAATTGTAAGACTCCAGCCACCCTAGTCATTGATTGTTCTCTCTGCTACTGCATGGCAAGCGGTACCGGAGAGCTAAGTCTAGGTCCAAAAGACTTATTTTCTGTTACGACACTGTCACGACTTCCGCCGAAGTCGGTCCTTCTCCTTGTTCGGGCGGCGTTCGGCGGTCGACGTCACCGGTCTTCTAGCCATCGTCGATCCACTTTTCATTTTCCATTTGTTTTGTCTTGTGTTCCCACACACCTGGTTTAAATTCCCAAATTAAGTGTCATGTATTTAACCCTCTGTTTCCCCCATGTCTTTCTGTGTGATTGTTCATTTTTGTTCAGGTCAGTATTGTTCCGGCTGGTTTGTGCTGGGTGCCATTAATTTCACCCGTGTTCTGTGACAACCGTTCTTTTGCACTTTGTATTATGGTTTTAAATTGCGTTTGGTTCACTCATCTCTGCTCTCCTGCGCCTGACTTCATACACCAGCTACACCCACCAATCTGACAGAATCACACACCCAACGTTATGGAGTCAGCAGGAGCAGGTGCCCCTGTTATGGGAGTAGAGGAGCGTGTCCAGGAGCACGCGACAATGCTTCACCATCTCGGCGCCGCCATGGACCGCGTCCTTCAGACCATAGATCGCTGGGAGAGTTCCACTAGCGCCTCCGCCAGCACCACCAAGGTCACCACTACTCGCTCCTCTTTGACCCGGTCCCAGTGGGATTCGTCTCGCCCATCCTAGGGAGTATGATGGGACGGCTGCAGGATGTCGGGGTTTCCTACTACAGCTAGAGCTCTACCTGGCAACTGTCCACCCAGCTCCTTCGGGACGTGAGAGGGTGTCCGCCATCGTCTCATGCCTCTCAGGGAAAGCCCTGGAGTGGGCCAACACCGTGTGGAGGGAAGGAGATGCGGTGCTGGACCACTTCGAGGATTTCACCCGCCGCTTCCGGGCAGTCTTTGACCACCCGCCTGAGGGTAGAGCGACAGGTGAACGTCTCGTCCATCTGAGGCAGGGGACGAGGAGCGCACAGGATTTCACTCTGGACTTCCGGACCCTGGCTGCCGGCGCGGGATGGAACGACAGGGCCCTGATCGACCACTACCGTTGTAGTTTGCGCAAGGACCTTCGTCAGGAGTTGGCCTGCAGGGACACCACCCTCACCTTCGACCAGCTGGTGGACCTGTCCATTTGGTTGGATAACCTGCTGGCTACCCGCGGACGTCCAGATCGGGGTCTGTCGGTTCCATCCCCCAGCACCACCACTCCGACGCCCATGGAGCTGGGAGGTGCTGCGCTTAGGGAGACCGGAGGAGGTTTCGTTCCATGCACCATCTGTGGCCGCAGAGGGCACACTGCTGGTTGGTTCTGGGCAGGTTCCTCTGGGAGTCGAGGCAGCAGGCAGGGCACCCTCGTGTCACCCCAGGTGAGTGGGCACCATGCTCACCCAGAGGCCTCTGTTGCAAACATGTTTTTGTAAATACATTTTCCTGAGTTTTCCCCGCATTCCCAGCATAAGGCGCTCGTAGATTCAGGCGCAGCTGGGAAATTTTATTGACAGATCATTTGCTCATAGTTTAGGGATCCCCATTGTTCCAGTGGATATGCCCTTCCCAGTTCACGCCCTAGACAGTCGACCAATAGGGTCAGGGTTGATTAGGGAGGTCACCACGCCCCTGGGCATGGCGATGCAGAAGGATCACAAGGAGAAAAACAGTCTCTTCCTTATTGATTCTCCTGCGTTTCCCATGGTGCTGGGCCAACCCTTTTTAGCCTGTCATGACCCCACTATTTTGTGGCAACGGAGGGCTCTCACGGGGTGGTCATGAAAGTGCTTGGGAGGTGTTTAGGGGTTTCCATGGGTGCTACTACGGTGGAAAGTCCAGACCAGGTCTCCACCGTGCGCATCCCCCCCGAATATGCCGATTTGGCTCTCGGCCTCTGTAAAAAGAAGGCGACTCAATTACCACCCCATCGATGGGGGGATTGTGCGATAAACCTCCTGGTAGACGCCGCACTTCCCAGGAGTCACGTGTATCCCCTGTCGCAGGAGGAGACGGTGGCTATGGAAACATATGTCTCCGAATCCCTGGGGCAGGGGTACATTCGGTCCTCCACTTCATCTGTCTCCTCGAGTTTCTTTTATGTGAAGAAGAAGGATGGAGGTCTGCGCCTGTGTATTGACTATCGAGGTATCAACCAGATCACTGTGAGGTACAGTTACCTGCTACCAATCATAGCCAGTGCGATTGAGTCAATGCACGGGGTGCGCTTCTTCACCAAATTGGATCTCAGGAGCGCTTACAACCTGGTGCGCATCCGGGAGGGAGATGAGTGGAAGACAGCGTTCAGTACCACCTCAGGGGACTATGAGTACCTTGTCATGCCGTACGGTTTGATGAATGCTCCATCAGTATTCCAGGCCTTTGTAGACGAGATTTTCAGGGACCTGCACGGGCAGGGTGTAGTGGTGTATATTGATGACATTCTGATATACTCCGCTACACGCTCTGAGCATGTGTCCCTGGTGCGCAGGGTGCTTGGTCGACTGTTGGAGCATGACCTGTACGTAAAGGCTGAGAAATGTCTGTTCTTTCAACAGTCTGTCTCCTTCCTAGGGTACCACATTTCCACTTCAGGGGTGGAGATGGAGAGTGACCGCATTTCAGCCGTGCATAATTGGCCAACTCCCACCACCGTAAAAGAAGTGCAGCAGTTTCTAGGGTTTGCCAACTACTCCCGGAGGTTTATCCAGGGTTTTGGTCAGGTAGCGGCTCCCATTACCTCACTGCTGAAGGGGGGACCGGTGCGTTTTCAGTGTTCGGCTGAGGCGGACAGGGCTTTTGGTCACCTGAGGGCTCTGTTTACCTCGGCTCCCGTGCTGGCTCATCCAGATCCCTCTTTGGCGTTCATAGTGGAGGTGGACGCGTCCGAGGCTGGGATTGGAGCAGTGCTCTCTCAGCGCTTGGGTATGCCACCAAAGCTCCGCCCCGTGCCTTCTTCTCGAGGAAGCTCAGCCCGGCGGAGCAAAACTATGACGTGGGGGACCGGGATCTGTTGGCTGTCGTCAAGGCTTTGAAGGCGTGGAGACATTGGCTTGAGGGGGCTAAACACCCTTTTCTCATCTGGACTGACCACTGCAATCTGGAGTACATCCGGGCGGAGAGGAAACTGAACCCTCGCCAGGCAAGGTGGGCCATGTTTTTCACCCGTTCCTACAGACCAGGTTCCCAGAACGTTAAGGTAGACTTACTGTCCTGGATGTATCACACAAAGGAGCGGTCCATGGATCACACCCCCATTCTCCCGGCTTCCTGCCTGGTGGCACCGGTAGTGTGGGAGCTGGACGCGGACATCGAGCGGGCTCTACGTGCAGAGCCCACTCCCCTCCAGTGTCCAGCTGGTCGTTTGTACGTTCTGTCTGCTGTCCGCGACCGGTTGATCTACTGGGCCCATACGTCACCCTCCTCTGGTCATCCGGGCATCGGTCGGACGGTGCGCTGTCTTAGTGGGAAGTACTGGTGGCCCACTTTGGCTAAGGATGTGAGGGTTTATGTTTCCTCCTGCTCGGTGTGCGCCCACTGCAAGGCTCCTAGGCACCTGCCCAGAGGGAAGTTACAACCCTTACCCGTTCCACAACGGCCGTGGTCGCACCTGTCGGAGGATTTCCTAACCGATCTTCCTCCCTCACAGGGTAACACCACGATCCTCTTTGTTGAGGATCGGTTTTCTAGGTCCTGCCGTCTCCCTACGGCCCTACAGACTGCAGAGGCCTTGTTTACACACGTCTTCCGGCACTACGGGGTGCCTGAGGACATAGTGTCTGACCATGGAACGTCTGGGGGTCTCGGTCAGCCTTACCACAGGTTTTCACCCCGAGAGTAACGTGCAGGTGGAGAGAGTGAACCAGGGTGTGGGTAGGTTTCTGAGGTCTTATTGTCAGGACCAGCCGGGGGAGTGGGCGGCGTTCCTGCCCTGGGCAGAGATGGCCCAGAACTCGCTCCGCCCATCCTCCACTAACCAACTCTGTGTTTCCCCAATGTCTTTGTGTGTGATTTTTCATTTTTGTTCAGGTCGGTATTGTTCCGGCTGGTTTGTGCTGGGTGCCATTTATTTCACCCGTGTTCTGTGGCAACCGTTCTTTTGCACGTTGTATTGTGGTTTTACTTTGTGCTGTCTAAGTAAAGTGCGTTTGGTTCACTCATCTCTGCTCTCCTGCGCCTGACTTCATACACCAGCTACACCCACCAATCTGACAGACACTCCTGAGTTGATTGTTGTGTTCAAGTGTTGTTTGTGTTGATACAATTAACTTATTACAAAGGAACTTTTCAGAAGTAAAAAATGAATTAAATCAATTGCAGAATGTGGCAATGAGAATCATGAGTGTTTTGCAATGTTTAGTCTTAGAATGACATTCATCATTGTAAAGCATCACAGAACACTTTTTTTTTGAGTAGATTTGTTTAATCTAGTCTCATGAATAGGAGGGAACTGCTTCTATGATCTATGCTAGATTATAATATATATTCAAGGTGACCTCTGTAAGTTATAGGCACACAGCAAATTATCCAGTGTTAAAGCAACACTGACAGTGTCAAAGGTCCTGAACAGTCATTCTGAAAAGTACTTTTTCTCTCATGACTAACTACCAGGATGTTTGAAAATACATGCTGAGTGGGCAGGGAGCTTATATTTATGAGCTCACCTTGACTGACAGCTTTTTGAAAAGCCTATGTCAAGAAACTTGGATGCAGTGTTGCAGTAAAATTATCTCAAGCTAATTTGGTGATACACAAAGCAACATTGAAATTGCATCAATTCTCTCTCTAATATATATATACTGTATATATATCCTCCGTTTGGCATGTCTCTTGTGATGCTCTTCACAGCAGCACTGACGGATGTGTTCACTTGACAACTGCGTCAGAGTTTTGAACCACCCTCCCCCCTTTTGTTCTATGCTGGCTGAAGACCTAGCTAGCAAGCAACTAACTAACACCAGACACAGAAATGGGAGACATATCTTTGCCATAGATGAATAGGGTAATCTTTTAATAATATACTGAATAAAAATATAAACACAACATGCACAATTTCATTTTCTTTACTGAGTTACAGTTCATATAAGGAAATGACATGACTTGGCAGAGGTGCTGCCATGGGTGGGCATCATGGGTGGGCCCCACAAAAGGGCTTTATTATATTATTTTGTCCCCAGCACAATTTAATCAGCTTCTTGATATATAACACTTGTCAGTTGGATGGATAATCTTGGCAAAGGAGAAATGCTCACTAACAGGGATATAAACAAATTTGTGCACAAAATTTGAGAGAAATAAGCTTTTTGAGCATACAGTGGTTTTGTCCTTTAAAAGTTGCAGCATACTGCAGCACAGCTTGCGTGGTGCCGCAGAATTCTATGGCACGTTATTTAAGTGCCAACCACTGGTACCATTAACTTCTTAGGGAGCAGCTGCATAGGTGACGGTTTTGGAGAGTCTGGCGTGCCCAAAATAAAATGCCTGCCACTCAGGCCCAGAAAATAGGATATGCACATAATTAATACTATTGGATAGGAAACACTCTGAAGTTTCTAAGAGTGTTAAATGTATGTGAGTATAACATAATAATGTATGTGAGTATAACAGAACTGATATAGCAGGCGAAAACCCGAGGAAAATCCATCCGGATTTGCAGTTTTTTTTGTACTTGACCTTCTTCTCCAGGCTGCCTATTCATTTTTATTTTAACCAGGACTGAGACTGCAGTACCTATGGCTTCCACTAGATGTCAGCAGTCTCTATACAAAGACTGGGAGTTCTAGGAGTAAGCAAAACGGATAGGAAGAGGAAGTGGTCAAGGGAGCTCAGATGTCAACAAGATTTCTCGGGCGCGAGACTGGATGCGCGCCCCACATGATTTTACTTATATAACGTTTAGGTGACCATCCGAGTGAAATATTATCGCTAATATTCATAAAAGTATAGCTAAGGATGCATTATAACTGGTCTTTGATTTGTTTAGGAAAAGTTTATAGGTATATTTGAACGCGTTCTCTTCACGTTTCAAAAGGGCGATTGGACGTTGGATTTTCTGAACATAACGCGCCAACCAAACAGAGATTTATGGATATAATAAATGACTTTTTCTAACAAAAGAACCATTGGATGTTTTCGTTGGACACTTGGGAAGCCCTCAGCAGAGGTTCTTCGAAAGGTAAGGGATTTGTTTTCGCTGTGAAATGGGTTTTCTTTGAACCGCGCTGGTTTATGAATTTATGCTAATACAAATTATTTGTGACATATTTCTGCATCTACCTTTCCAATTACTTTTAGAGTTTGGGATTAATTTGATGAATATTATGGTGTTTATATTCCAAGAAAAACAAAAAACCCTCCATTAGGATGGACCGGAAAATATGGTGCCGTACAACGTGGCGGTCAGGAGTAGGCTACACAGTACTGGGCTATTTAGCTAAAGAATCCCCGTGTTGTGCGCAGGGACCGGGGTTCAATTCCCCGATGGGGGAGGAAGGAGTAGGTTGTCCTTGTAAATAAGAATTTGTTCTTAACTGACTTGCCTAGTTAAATAAAGGTTACACTAAGAGCATAACATTTCTACACTGTAATTTTAGTCGGAGATTCAGTCAATAAAAAATCTAATTGATTTATCACCCTCCATTGACCCCAATATATGCATTCATTATACATGTAAAGTAATCAATAAGTTATAGTATGGTAACATGAATAAGTGTATTTCAAGCTAGAATCCAACAATGGGAATGTTTTACTCTCCACAGAGTAAACCTGACACAATCACACTCTCACACTCAACACTGGTTATTAACAGGTTAGTAACGCCAATTCTGGGGTTCTTTTATACCACTGCGTGTTAATTTAACATTTGAATCAACACTAGAAATGTTCAACTGATAAATCAACACTAGATAACACTGGCCAATTTGCTGTGTATGGATCAGAACATATGTATCTTTCTTGCGTATGGATTATTATTAGATCTGAATATCATAGGTGTCATGACAGAATATGGCAATATATTTCATTGCAACAATTCACCCTCTGTGTTTCGCTCCTCTCCCATTGCTTCACAATCTCATTTAAAGATGGAAAACATATCTCTCTCTGTAGATGTCTATCTCCATCTTTCCCTCTCCCTAACTCTCTCTTTCTGAAGGCCAGTTGAGGGTGCCATTTGTCTGAAGGTGTGTAGGTGTGGGAATAGTGTGTCCTTCTTTTTAAAATTAGACTTTTGTATATGATAAGTCCCTACGCCAAAGAGCCTACCTCAAATACAACGCTCTGTGATTAGACAGACAGTTTGGATGGTTTCAGAAGAAGTGTTTATTATTAGTCCGTACTCTATCCGTTGATTATTCCACAGTCAAGCTGGATAAGGATTCTGCCCATGAACACGTTTCAGAAGTGCGTCATCACAAACAAACTCTGACAACCCCAGACAAGGCTGGTGTAGAAAAAGCGTCACTTTCTGTGGCTAATCAATGATACTATTTTGGATATACAGATGTAGGATCTTAATTTGAGCCACTTTGCTAAAGCAGGAAAATAATCCTGCAGCAACTGGAAATGTTAATTATTATGTGGATTATAATGTATGGAGATTTTTGTGAAAAATCAGGTCTGAAATTTCAACGTTGAAATTACAAACTTCAGAAACCTTTTTTAACCTCAAATACACTGCAGGAAAGTTCTCCTGTAACAGGGTGATACAATTAAGATCCTACATCTGTAGGGTGAGCGTGTCAGGCGGATTTCAGTAACGCAGAATATTTGATAGTACTCTGGCTCTGTGTGCTAACTATTTAGTAGTTAATATGATCTTGGCATATATCCAGAAGGATACTATTTTTAGTGCCTCAGTCAATTGAGTTTAAATAACCAAAATAGCATCTGAAAATAATATAAATACCTGCTTATTGTTTTAAACACTGAGACTGTGTTTTGACCCTTCCGAAGGAGGTTAACCATGTCTCTCTATTTCTCCCTTTCAATCCTCCTCTCTCTCAATCTCTTCTCTCCTCCATCCCTCACTTCACAGCTAGTATCGTCCGGATGAAACAGTGGTGTGAGATGGTCCCATGTTTGGAAGATGAGGGCTGTGACCTGTTAATCAATAAATCTGGATGGACTTGTACACAACCAGGAGGCAGAGTCAAAACCACTACGGTGAGTTTTATTTACAGAATGTATATTCGTTCTCACTATGTTTGAAAGCACATTGTGGGGGTAACTCTGGAATTAGAATGACCAGAATGTTAACTTCTTGCTAGCGCCCCACTCCCGACACTACCAGGTGAAATGCAAGGCGCCAAATTCAAAATCCAAAAGTTGAATTATTAAACATGCACCTTTAACTTTGGGCACGCCAGACTCTCCAAAACCGACACCTCAGCTGCTGCTCCCTAAGAAGTTAACAAATGCTCTTATCCAGAGCGACTTAAAGCCAATGTATGGTTCATCTGAGTATGTGGTTGGAGGCTCCATATAGAGGGTGTGACACAATTGACATGATTGGTTGACAGTAGGTGTAGGCGGGTGGTCCTTTATAAACACAAACTCACTTCCTTGACAATTTCCTTCACAACAGCTCTGCGCTGCTAAGCAAAGCTCAAGAAGTATGAATGCCCAGACTTGTGCAGAGGCTGTATCAGCAGAAATGCTGCATGGCCAATGCAGAAGTCGGATTGACCATGCAGCACCTTTTACAGTCAGAAGCACTTTTTGTATTTTATTTTTATCTTTATTTAACCTCTTAAATGTAAAGTCCCCATATTTGGGGACCCTATTAGATTTGTTTTATTCAATTCAGTCGTGTATGAGAATCAGTAGAAGCGTGTCTGCGGAAAGCGGAGTATCTTGGCTATTGATATGTGCCTTACAATCTTTGGTGTCATTTACTACCATAAATGGCCATACGGATGTATAAGGGCAGCCTGAGCCAATGACCTAATTTCAAGATGGCTGTTACCTACATTCCGGTTAGCGTCGTGAAGCATAAGCGAAATAAACACGGAATACAACGGAAACCGGGACCCCACAGATCATAAGGATGTCTTATTTTTCTGCCTGTGACCTACCGTTATTGACCACCAGCCCTGAGAGTCAAAATATTTATTTTACACAACTTTTTCACCGAACAGCAAACAGCTTCGATTTGGCTGTGTTTGAGCTATAGCTACATGTGGGGTATGACATTAAACTTTACGTTGATAGGAACAAATCTAGTCTATTGCCAATGTTATCTGATGATGTATGGAGTGACTTTTATTTATTTTTTATGAACAACAAATCAATACAGGAAGTACATGTGGGAACACAAGTATAAATAATATAAAGTCAAAGTCACCATTATTAGTCAGTTTTACAACTGAATGCCTTCAACTGAAATGTGTCTTCCGCATTTAACCCAACCCCTCTGAATCAGAGAGGTGCGGGGGGCTGCCTTAATCGACATCCACGGCACCCAGGGAACAGTGGGTTAACTGCCTTGTTCAGGGGCAGAACGACAGATTTTTACCTTGTCAGCTCGGGGATTTGAGCTTGCAACCCTCCGTTTACAAGTCCAACACTCTAACCACTAGGCTACCTGCCGCCAGTAGATATTGGGTTCGTGTCAAATGGCACTCTATTCCTTGACCAGAGCCTGTGAAAACTAGTGCACTGTATAGGTAATAGGGTACCATTTGGGACACACCCACTACAGTTTAACTTCTTAGGGAGCGGCAGCAGTGGTGGGAGTTTTGGAGAGTCTGGCGTGCACAAAGTAAAATGCCTGCCACTCAGGCCCAGAAACTAGGATATGCACATAATTAGTACTATTGGATAGAAAACACCCAAAATAATGTCTGTGTGTAATATACAAAGGACAATTGGGCTAGGGGGTACAATATCACATTACACAAGGACCTTAAGGGACATACATACACTTATAATTATAACAGGTTTGTTAGTAGAGTATTTAATTGTCTTAAAATATAGTTCAATTTATTTTTGCAAGGTAAGAAAATGTGGTGTTTTGTTTGTAAATTTACATTTGTGAATATGAAATTTGACCAAAAGAGTAATGAAATTAATTACATAAAATTGTTTAATCTTATTTCTATTGTAGGTAAAGAATCCAAGCAGTGTAAAATCTTCATAAATTATTAATCTACTGATGTCTTGCCACAGTTCCCTTAAATGAATACAATGCCAAAAAAGATGCAACACTGTTTTTGGGTGGTCATTACAAAAGGTGCAATTTGTGAGTTTATGTTTTCCTTTCTTAGGGAGCAGTGGGTCACAGGCGCCCCACCTGCGACAACTTCTGCCAAAATGCAGAGCACCAAATTCAAATTACAAAAGTAGTAATATAAAACATTCATGAAAATACAAGTGTTGCATACTGTTCAAAAGCTTAGAATCTTGGCAATCTCACAACGTTGTCAGATTTCAAAAAGGCTTTACGGTGAAAGCACAACATTTGATTGTCTGAGGACAGCGCCCCGCATATTTTCTACATTAGCATATAATAACATAACCAGCACGGGTGTCACAAAACTCAGAAAAAGCAATAAAATAAATCCCTTACCTTTGAAGATCTTCATCTGATGGCAATCCAAAGGGTCCCAGCAAGACAATAAATGTTCCTTTTGTTCGAAAAAGTCCCTCTTTATATCCATAAAGCTCCGTTTGGTTGGCGCATTTTGTTCAGAAAATCCACCGTCCACTCGTCCATTATACAAGACATACAAAGCGTTAAAAATATACCTATAAACTTTGTCCAAACTAATGAAACAACGTTTTTAATCGATCCTTAGGTACACTAATATGTATATAAACGATAATATTTCACACGGATAATATCCTGGGCGATAGAAAAGGAAAAAACCGAGGCACGTGCTCACGGCCCTGCGCGTAAAAGAGAGAAGTGACTTCCTCACTCCACCTGCCAATTCTTGTCTTACTCCTCGATTTTTCTAGATAAAACGCATGAAACCTTGTCTAAAGACTGTTGACATCTAGTGGAAGCCATAGGTACTGCAACCTGGGAGCTGGAATCCAGTATTTCCTATAGCAAGTCAATGGGAAAAGAGGCACCTCACAGAATCACATTTTTCCGGATGGATTTTCCGTCGGTTTTCGCCTACCAAATCAGTTCTGTTATACACACAGACATTATTTTAACAGTTTTAGAAACTTCAGAGTGTTTTCTATCCAATAATACTAATTATGTGCATATCCTAGTGTCACAAGACGTGTGTGTAGCTGGTGCATGTGAGTCAGGCGCAGGAGAGCAGAGATAGTGAACGAAAATACTTTACTCATCTGTGGCACAGTATAAACACTGAACGCTGCAATGTGTCACAAAAACAAATGCCTACAGTAAAAAAAAGTGTGGCAGCACAAAGTACAAATACAGTCTGGCGCAACCAGCCGGAACATGCCACTGACATAAAACAATCACACACACAGACATGGGGAAACCAGAGGGTTAAATACATTACACGTAATGAGGGAATGACAACCAGGTGTGTGGGAGAACAAGACAAAACAAATGGAAAATGAAAAGTGGATCGGTGATGGCTAGAAGCCCGGTGACGTCGACCGCCGAACAACACCCGAATAAGGAGAGGCACCGACTTCGGCGGAAGTCGTGACAGTACCCCACCCTTGACCCGCGCGCCGACACCGGCCTCGGGGCCGACCTGGAGGGCGAGGCGCAGGGCGATCCGGACAGAGACGGTGGAACTCCCGCAGCATAGACTGGTCCAAAACATCCTCCACCGGAACCCAGCATCTCTCCTCCGGACCGTACCCTTCCCACTCCACGAGGTACTGAAGGCCCCTCTTCCGACGCCTCGAATCCAGTATGGAGCCGACTGAATACGCCGGGGCCCCCTCAATGTCCAGAGGGGGCGGAGGGACCTCCCGCACCTCAGAGTCCTGGAGCGGACCAGCCACCACCGGCCTGAGGAGAGACACATGGAACGAGGGGTTAATACGGTAATCGGGGGGAAGCTGTAACCGGTAACTGACCTCGTTCAGTCTCCTCAGGACTTTAAATGGCCCCACAAACCGCGGGCCCAGCTTCCGGAAGGGCAGGCGGAGGGGCAGGTTTCGAACACCGGGGCCTCACTGTGGTGACGGTCTGCGCTGATTTTCTGGTGCAGCACGGCCCACTGGAGGTGAACATGAGCGGCGTCCCATGTCTCCTCCGCGCACCTGAACCAGTCGTCCACCGCAGGAGCCTTGGTCTGACTCTGATGCCAAGGCGCCAGAACCGGCTGGTACCCCATTACACACTGGAAGGGGGAGAGGTTAGTGGAGGAGTGGCGAAGCGAGTTCTGAGCCATCTCTGCCCAGGGCACGAATGCAGCCCACTCCCCCGGCCGGTCCTGGCAATACGACCTCAGAAACCTACCCACATCCTGGTTCACTCTCTCCACCTGCCCGTTACTCTCGAGGTGAAAACCCGAGATGAGGCTGATCGAGAACCCCAGACGTTCAATGAACGCCTTCCAGACCCTCGAAGTGAACTCGGGACCCCGATCAGACACTATGTCCTCAGGCACCCCGTAGTGCCGGAAGACGTGTGTGAACAAGGCTTCGCAGTCTGTAGGGCCGTAGGGAGACCGGGCAGAGGGAGGAGACGGCAGGACTTCGAGAAGCAATCCACAACGACCAGAATCGTGGTGTTACCCTGTGAGGGAGGAAGATCAGTAAGAAAGTCCACCGACAGGTGCGACCAAGGCCGTTGTGGAACAGGTAAGGGGTTTAGCATACCTCTGGGCAGATGCCTATGAGCCTTACACTGGGCGCACACCGAGCAGGAGGACAGATAAACCCTTACATCCTTAGCCAAAGTGGGCCACCAGTACTTCCCACTCAGACAGCGCACTTTCGACCGATACCTGGATGACCAGAAGAGGGTGACGTGTGGGCCCAATAGATCAGCCGGTGACGGACAGTAAACGGAATGTACAGACGCCCAGCTGGACACTGGAGGGGAGTGGGCTCTGCACGTAGCGCCTGCTCAATGTCCGTGTCCGGCTCCCACACTACCGGTGCCACTAGGCAGGAGGCCATGAGTATGGGGGTGGGATCCATGGACCGCTCCTCTGTGTCATACATCTGGGACAGTGCGTCTGCCTTAGCGTTCTGTGAACCTGGTCTGTAAGAAACAAAACGGGTGAAAAACATAGCCCACCTTGCCTGGCGAGGGTTCAGTCTCCTCGTGGCCCGGATGTACTCCAGATTGCGGTGGTCAGTCCAGATGAGAAAAGGGTGTTTAGCCCCCTCAAGCCAATGTCTCCACGCCTTCAAAGCCTCGACGACAGCCAACACCTCCCGGTCCCCCACCTCATAGTTTCGCTCCACCGGGCTGAGCTTCTTCGAGAAGAAGGCACAGGGGCGGAGCTTCGGTGGCGTACCCAAGCGCTGAGAGAGCACGGCTCCTATCCCAGCCTCGGATGCGTCCACCTCCACTATGAACGCCAAAGAGGGATCCGGATGAGCCAGCACGAGAGCTGAGGTAAACAGAGCCGTCAGGTGACCAAAAACCCCTGTCCGCCTCAGCCGAACACTGCAACCGCACTGGTCCCCCCTTCAGCAGTGAGGTAATGGGAGCTGCTACCTGACCAAAACACCGGATAAACCTCCGGTAGTAATTGGCAACCCTAGAAACCGCTGCACCTCCTTTACCGTGGTGGGAGTCGGCCAAATACGCATGGCTGAAATGCGGTCACTCTCCATCTCCACCCCTGAGGTGGAAATGCGGTACCCTAGGAAGGAGACGGACTGTTGGAAGAACAGTCATTTCGCCGCCTTGACGTACAGGTCATGCTCCAACAGTCGACCAAGCACCCTGCGCACCAGGGACACGTGCTCGGCGCGTGTAGCGGAGTATATCAGAATGTCATCAATATACACCACTACACCCTGTCCGTGTATGTCCCTGAAAATCTTGTCTACAAATGCCTGGAAGACTGATGGAGCATTCATCAACCCGTACGGCATGACGAGGTACTCATAATGCCCTGAGGTGGTACTGAAAGCCGTCTTCCACTCATCTCCCTCCCGGATACGCACCAGGTTGTAAGCGCCCCTGAGATCTAATTTGGTGAAGAAGTGCGCCCCGTGCATTGACTCAATCGCACTGGCTATGAGAGGTAGCGGGTAACTGTACCTCACAGTGATCTGGTTGAGACCTCGATAGTCAATACATGGGTGCAGACCTCCCTCCTTCTTCACAAAAAATAAACTCGAGGAGGCGGGTGAAGTGGAGGACCGAATGTACCCCTGACGCAGAGATTCAGAGACATATGTTTCCATAGCCGCCGTCTCCGCCTGCGACAGGGGATACAGGTGACTCCTGGGAAGTGCGGCGTCTACCATGATGTTTATCGCACATTCCCCCATTGATGGGGGGGTAATTGAGTCGCCTTCGAAGGCAAGAGCCAAATCTGCATATTCGGGGGGAATGCGCACTGTGGAGACCTGGTCTGGACTTGCCACCGTGGTAGCACCAACGGAAACCCCGAAACACCTCCCCCAGCACTCTCGCGACCACCCTGTGAGAGCCCTCCATTGCCATGAAACAGTGGGTTCATGACAGGCTAACCAGGGTAGGCCTAGTACCATGGGAAACGCTGGAGAGTCAATGAGAAAGAAGCTGATTCTCTCCTTGTGACCCCCCTGCGTCACCATGTCCAGGGGAGTGGTGGCCTCCCTAATTAATCCTGACCCTAATGGTCGACTATCTAGGGCGACCATATTAACAGGAACAATGGGGGTCCCTAAACTAAGGGCTAATGATCTATCTATAAAATTCCCAGCTGCGCCTGAATCGACGAGCGCCTTATGCTGGGAATGCGGGGAAAACTCAGGGAAAACAACATGCAACAACATGTGTGCAACAGAGGGCTCTGGATGAGCATGGTGCCAGCTCACCTGGGGTGACGTGAGAGTGCCCTGCCTGCTGCCTCGACTCCCAGAGGAACCAACCCGACACCGACCGGCAGTGTGATCTCTGCGGCCACAGATGGTGCACGAACTGGAACCACCTCCTGTCTCCCTGCACGCAGCACCTCCCAGCTCCATGGGCATCGGAGCGGTGGTGCTGGGGAATGGAACCGAAAGACCCTCATCTGAACGTCTGCGGGTAGCCAGCAGGTTATCCAACTGAATGGACAGGTCCACCAGCTGTTCGAAGTTTAGGGTGGTGTTCCTGCAGGCCATCTCCCGACGGACGTCCTCGCACAGACTGCAACGATAGTGGCCGATGAGGGCCCTGTCGTTCCATCCCGCGCAGGTAGCTAGGGTCCGAAAGTCCATGGCGAACTCCTGAGCGCTCCTCGTCCCCTGCCTCAAATGGAAAAGGCGTTCACCTGCCGCTCTACGCTCGGGTGGGTGGTCGAAGACTGCCCGAAAGCGGCGAGTGAACTCCTCGAAATTGTCCAAAGCCGCATCACCCTCTCCCCACACGGTGTTGGCCCACTCCAAGGCTTTCCCCGAGAGGCATGAGACTAGGGCGGACACCTTCTCACGGTCCGAAGGAGCCGGGTGGACAGTTGCCAGGTATAGCTCCAGCTATAGCGGGAACCCCTGGCAGTGTGCAGCCTTCCCCTCGTACTTCCAGAAAAGGGCGAGACGAATCCCACTGGGACCGGATGAAGGGNGGGGGGGGGGGGGGGGGGGGGGGGGGGGGGGTAGTGGAGACCCGGGTCGAACTGGCGGAGGCGCTGGAAGAACGCTCCATCTCTCCCAGCGATCCATGGTCTGAAGGACGCGGTCCATGACGGCGCCAAGATGATGAAGCATCGTCGTGTGCTCCTGGACACGCTCCTCGACCCCTCTATCCGGGGTACCTGCTCCTGCTGACTCCATCGTGGGTGTGTGATTCTGTCACAAGACGTGTGTGTAGCTGGTGCGTGTGAGTCAGTCGCAGGAGAGCAGAGATAGTGAACGAAAGTACTTTACTCATCTGTGGCACAGTATAAACACTGAACGGAACAATGTGTCACAAAAACAAATGCCTACATTGAAAAAAGGTGCGGCAGCACAAATACAGTCTGGCACAACCAGCCGGAACGTGCCACTGACATAAAACAATCACACACACAGACATGGGGGACACCAGAGGGTTAAATACATGACACGTAATGAGGGAATGACAACCAGGTGTGTGGGGGAACAAGACAAAACAAAAGGAAAATGAAAAGTGGATCGGTGATGGCTAGAAGACCGGTGACGTTGACCGCCAAACACCACCTGAACAAGGAGAGGCACCGACTTCGGCGGAAGTCGTGACACCTAGTTTCTGGGCCTGAGTACCAGGCATTTTACTTTGGGTGCGTTTTTCTGGATTTTGTTGTTGTTATTCTGTCTCTCACTGTTCAAATATACCTACCATTAAAATTATAGACTGATGATTTCTTTGTCAGTGGGCAAACGTACAAAATCAGCAGGGGATCAAATACTTTTTCCCTCACTGTACGTGCTGTAGGCATCCATTACACAGGGGATTGTCTACTATGTCAGCTTGACCATATCTTAGCCAATAAGATAAGTTTTCCAGGGATATGCAGTTGACCTGGATGGGACAAAGCAAGGCCTAGAACCTTTTATGCATAATGGCAACTATTTCTACCTGGCTCAGAGACTAGACTCACTGAGCACGCTACATTACATTGTGAACAGATTTCATCGCTTTAATGTCATTGTTTTAGCATAAAAGATGGCTTCTCAAGGGGGTGAAAGCTAAGAATATCGAACAGGAAGCTAAAAAGAAGGCAGCTAATGAATAAGTAAACCGACATAGAAACTTTGAATAATATACTGGTCGGACTCGGATCAGGGGAGCGATTTGGACAAGGAGGATTGACTCAGCAGACAAAGATTGCTTTCTAGAAGGATTGGAACCACTTTTAGATCTGTAAGTAAATTATTTTAAGTACATTATATAGCTAATTTACTATATCTATTTAGTTATTTATAAGTTGTCTTAAAAGAACTGCACACATTGCACAAAACATGGGGGGGAAAAAGGGTGAAATGCCAGATCTTCTGTTCGAAATACTGGTTTGCTTTTTGCTTCCTGGCAGAGAGGGACTGCTTCAAAGACTATCACGACATGCACAAGCTACGGTGAAGGTGAAATCGAATCATCCTACACCTGGAAAGTAAAACGAACACAAATGCCATTTGTAAATAGTTCAGCTTATTTATATTGTTGCACCTTTTTTAGTGAAGGACAAGTGTGTAACCACGTTTGTGTTTGTTAAGACATTTTTATATTGATTTTATGTATATCTGTTGCTTTTTATATTGTTTTTGTAAACAGTTAATTTGTACGTGGGACCAATACATTGGATCTGCATAGGCTAAATGTTCAGGCACTTTTGAGAGGTTGAAAAAACACTTGGATATCCCCTGTATGTCCCACGACACCACCACAATGTTTGAGAGAAGTCGGTGTTGTAGAAATGTTGTGTTTTATAGTGAACATTAACTTTTAGGCACATCCAGTGTGCAAAAACAGTGCAATTACCACCTTCGGACACTTAAATGTACCCTGGATACCCTATAACACCACCACCACAATGTTTGAGTGAGGTTGATATGGTAGAAATTGTGTTTTATACTGAACAAATATGTAATTGCAAATATGTAATAGTACTGAAAAAATCTAATTTACAGACATGCCACTTTAGGGACACTTGGGAACCACTTACTAAAACATCTGCCCATTTCTAGTTGTTACGTCTATCAATCCCATTTTTGGGGGATATTGTTCACATGTTGTAGAAGCCATCTGATGTGTTTCCAGCTCTGGGCATCAATAATTCACTTATAGCTTGTCAATGAAAGATTTACTTTCTAAAAATAAAAATTAAAAAGTAGATTTTGTGTGTGCTTGATCTTGTGTATTCTGAACTGTGTAACTCCTATCTTCTGATAATTTCCTCATAATCTCCCAGATGTCTTCTTTTCAAATATACCACGTTTTGGCATGTCAGAATAATGTAATTACACATGAATAGCAGTTACTTTTGGGTATGTCTATTTAGGCGGAAATCTACATTTAAGAGGTTAAACAGGGAAATTCCATTGAGACCAATGGCCTCTTTTACAAGGGAGCCCTATACCCCCTTGTAACTAACTCCCTTCTACTGTTACCTGCATATGAAATCCTTATCCTTGATGATTGCCCTCAACCATTTATTATCTGACAAAAAACAGGTATATCTATCACACAAAGAATTCCCAGAGCTATACGTCTGTTGCGTATGACAGATGTGAGGTATAGAGAGAAGATTGGGTGGGTCTATTTCGACCCGGGTTAGAAGGCGGTTTGTCATCCTGTGTCGACGTTGGCACCGAGAGGCTGAGAGATGACAGGAATTCATGGCTGCTCCATATTGTACGTCAAATGGACGGTCAGAGGCCCTAGTTGGCAAGGGACGAGCTGTCTGTGTGAAGTGACGCACTGGCTAGGTGTATGTGTGTTTGTGTGGGTGCGTGTTTGCCAGCCTATGTGCCTGCCTACCCGCCTTTCTAGTGCCTACCTACCTGCCTGTCTCTCTCTATCTGCTTGCCTGCCTCTGTGACATGTACAGCCAATCTATCAGGTGCTGGTTGTGAACATGGACAGACAAGGCACTGGGACTTTTGACAAAGCTTACAGTACATAGTGACTCAATTCCATTGAGACCCTTTCAATTTAAGGCTTTTCTTTATGTGGTTAAAACTGACTTTTCTTCAAATCCAACCATCTCATTGATGCATAATTTTTGTTTGGCTTGACACTGGTGGTGACCTATTATGATCCTTTCTGAGGCCTGGAGGTTTTTTGTTGATCACAGTGCATGTGGATTTTGATGGTTATGAATCAGATATAAAGAAATGGCAGTTCAGTGTGTCATCTGCAGAGAAAGACAAAGAAAGGCTACGCCAATCACTCTCCCTCACTCTTCATTTACACTACTGTTCAAAAGTTTGGGGTCACTTAGAAATGTCCTTGTTTTTGACAGAAAAGCACATTTTTGTCCATTCAAATAACATCAAATTGATCAGAAATACAGGGTAGACATTGTTAATGTTGTAAATGACTATTGTAGCTGGAAAAGGCATATTTTTTATGGAATATCTACAGAGGCCCATTATCAGCAACCATCAATCCTGTGTTCCAATGGCACGTTGTATTATCTAATCCAAGTTTATAATTTTAAAAGGCTAATTGATCATTAGAAAACCCTTTTGCAATGATGTTAGCACAGCTGAAAACAGTTGTCTGATTAAAGAAGCAATAAAACTGGCCTTCTTTAGACCAGTTGAGTTTCTGGAGCATCAGAATTTGTGGGTTCGATTACAGGCTCAAAATGTCCAGAAACTAAGAACTTTCTCCTGAAACTCGTCAGTCTATTCTTTTTCTGAGAAATGAAGGCTATTCCATGCAAGAAATGGCAAGAAACTGAAGATCTCGTACAATGCTGTGTAGTACTCCCATGCAAACTGTCTCTAACCAGAATAGAAAGAGGTGTAGGAGGCCCCGGTGCACAACTGAGCAAGAGGACAAGTACATTAGAGTGTCAAGTTTGAGAAACAGACGCCTCACAAGTCCTCAACTGGCAGCTTCATTAAATAGTACCCGCAAAACACCAGTCTCAACGTCAACAGTGAAGAGGTGACTCCAGGATGCTGGCCTTCTAGGCAGAGTTGCAAGGACAAAGCCATATCTCAGACTGGCCAATAAAAAGAAAAGATTAAGATGGGCAAAACAACACCGACACTGGACAGAGGAAGATTGGAAAAAAGTGTTATGGACAAAGAAATCGAAGTTTGAGGTGTTCGGATCACAAAGAAGAACATTCGTGAGACTCTGAAAAAATGAAAATATGCTGGAGGAGTGCTTGACGCCATCTGTCAAGCATGGTGGAGGCAATGTGATGGTCTGGGCGTGCTTTGGTGGTGGTAAAGTGAGAGATCTGTACAGGGTAAAAGGGAAGGCTATCACTCCATTTTGCAACGCCATACCCTGTGGACGGCGCTTAATTGGAGCCAATTTCAACAAGACATTGACCCAAAGCACAGCTCCAAACTATGTAAGAACTATTTAGGGAAAAAGCAGTCAGCTGGTCTGTCTATAATGGAGTGGCCAGTACAGTCACCGGATCTCAACCCTATTGAGCTGTTGTGTGAGCAGCTTGACCGTATGGTACGTAAGAAGTGCACATCAAGCCAATCCAACTTGTGGGAGGTGTTTCAGGAAGCATGGGGTGAGATCTCTTCAGATTACCTCAACAAATTGACAACTAGAATGCCAAAGGTCTACAAGGCTGTAATTGCTGCAAATGGAGGATTCTTTGACGAAAGCAAAGTTTGAGGACGCAATTACTATATCAATTAAAAATCATTATTTATAACCTTGTCAACGTCTTGACTATATTTCCTATTAATTTTGCAATAATTTCATATACAGTTGAAGTCGGAAGTTTACCTTAGGTTGGAGTCATTAAAACTTGTTTTTCAACCACTCCACAAATTTCTTGTTGACAAACAATAGTTTTGGCAAGTCGGTTAGGACATCTACTTTGTGCATGACACAAGTCATTTTTCCAACAATTGTTTACAAACAGATTATTTCACTTATAATTCACTGTATCACAATTCCAGTGGGTCAGAAGTTTACATACACTAAGTTGACTGTGCCTTTAAACAGCTTAGAAAATTCCAGAAAATGATGTCATGGCTTTAGAAGCTTCTGATTGGCTAATTTACATCATTTGAGTCAATTGGAGGCGTACCTGTGGATGTATTTCAAGGCCTACCTTCAAACTCAGTGCCTCTTTGCTTGACATCATGGGAAAATCAAAAGAAATCAGCCAAGACCTCAGAAATTGTAGACCTCCACAGATCAGGCTCATCCTTGGGAGCAATTTCCAAACACCTGAAGGTACCACGATCATCTATACAAACAATATTACACAAGTATAAACACCATGAGAACACGCAGCCGTCATACCACTCAGGAAGGAGACGCGTTCTGTCTCCTAGAGATGAACATACTTTGGTGCGAAAAGTGCAAATCAATCCCAGAACAACAGCAAGGACCTTGTGAAGATGCTGGAGGAAACAGGTACAAAAGTATCTATATCCACATTAAAAATGAGTCCTACATTGACATAACCTGAAAGGCCGCTCAGCAAGGAAGAAGCCACTGCTCCAAAACCGCCATAAAAAAAGCCAGACTACGGTTTGCAACTGCACATGGGGACAAAGATTGTGCTTTTTGGAGCAATGTCCTCTGGTCTGATGAAACTTAAATAGAACTGTTTGGCCATAACGACCATCGTTATGTTTGGAGGAAAAAGGGGGAGGCTTGCAAGCCGAAAAACACCATCCCAACCATGAAGCACGGGGGTGGCAGCATCATGCATCACCTGCTTTGCTGCAGGAGGGACTAGTGCACTTCACAAAATAGATGGCATCATGAAAAAGGAAAATTATGTGGATATATTGAAGCAACATTTCAAGACATCAGTCAGGAAGTTAAATCTTGATCGCAAATGGGTCTTCCAAATGGACAATGACCCCAAGCAAACTTCTGAAGTTGAGGCAAAATGACTTAAGGACAACAAAGTCAAGGTGTTGGAGTGGCCATCACAAAGCCCTGACCTCAATCCCATAGAAAATGTGTGGGCAGAACTGAAAAAGAGTGTACGAGCAAGGAGGCCTACAAACCTGTCTCAGTTACACCAGCTCTGTCAGGAGGAATGGGCCATAATTCACCCAACTTATTGTGGGAAGCTTGTGGAAGGCTACCCGGAACGTTTAACCCAAGTTAAACAATTGAAAGGCAATGCTACCAAGTACTAATTGAGTGTATGTAAACTTCTGACCCACTGGGAAAGAGATGAAAGAAATTCAAGCTGAAATAAATAATTTTTTCTACTATTATTATGACATTTATTATGACATTACTATTATTATGACATTTATTATGACATTACTATTATTATGACATTGTCGTGAATAGGTCAGTGGTGATCCTAACTGACCTAAGACAGGGAATGTTTACTAAGATTAAATGTCAGTAATTGTGAAAAACTGAGTTTAAATGTATTTGGCTAAGGTGTATGTAAACTTCTGACTTCAACTGTATGTTTTCATGTAAAACGAGGACATTTCTAAGTGACCCCAATCTTTTGAATGGTAGTGTACATTCAAGTCATTTTTCAAATTGGAGCACATCAAGTAGTGGCCATTGTCTTTCATGGTTCTGGACCCCTGTTTACATTTGTGAGAAGGCTGAGGTTTTCAAGAGATTCTTGTTCTATGGAGGGGTGATGCAAAACAGCTCCAGGCGTTCCATGCTTTTCTTAACTCCTATTCTGAGCATCTGAGATTTACTATGCAATCTGATACATGTCAAATCAGTTTTCTTGATCTTCTGATCTTGTGTGAAGATAATGTTCTATACACTGATCTTTGCAGGAAACCTACTGATCATAACAGTTTGTTGAGGGCTGATAGTTGTCACCCACTTCCCTTGAAAAACAGTTTGCCCTACAGCCAATTCTGTCGAATCAAAAAAAATAAAAAAAATAATCAGATTTCAACAGAAATATGGCTGAGACGCAAAGAAAATTCAAGGAGAGGCGGTACAAAATGGTCAGATTAATACTGCCATTGAGAAAATTCAAAACAAAATGAGACATTACCATTTCAAGGTCGGTCTCGCAAAAATAAGCATTCTTGCATTCTAACTACCTGCTATTCAAAGTGCTCTGAACAAATTAAGGGAATCATTCACAAATATTGGCACATTCTAAGATCTGATGATAGTATCGGTAATGTGTTTTCAGACTTTCCCTTGGTCGTATTCTCGCGGGGCAGAAACCTCAGAGATCAATTGGTAAACTCTGATTTACCACCCCAATATATCCCTGCACAACGTGTATTTGTGATTATTGTGATTTTGCTATAAATGTTTGTAGGCTTATGTAGCCAAATTGTGTCTATGATCGTACGCTATCCATTTACGCTATCCATTTATTTTGTATGCTATTTTAATATACGAGAATTAACCAATGATATCAGGCCACACCCGGCCATGATTACAGACACCTGTGTGTGTCTTTTGACACTATATAAATGAGTCACCCCGCAGTGTTTGTCATTATACCCTGATGAAGACAGCTTGTCTGTTGAAACGTTGGACATAACATTTTTGCATCTGAGCTCCTAGAGTGTGCGGCTCTCTTTTATTTTAAGTGTTCCACTCCGCTAGCCAGCACCTCGCGTAAATAGGTGTGCGTTTCTTTCGCCTCTAGATTATGAGGTTTTCAGGAGAACATTTCATCTTGGCAGGAAGTGATGAATCCATGATCTTGCATTCTCCTGGTGGAAAACCGCCTTCTCAAGAGAATTCTCATATTCGGAACTCCATGCAGTGGTTCTTGAGGTGAATATAACAGCGGAGTATACAGTATATCCAAGCCCTGCACATTAATGTTTACACTTCCTCAGCTAAAAGCTATCCCTCAAAGCTCTACCAAAACAATCGCTTGTGATAGAACTAATTTCTCTAATTTAAGTTCCATTTAGAACTAAACATTGACAAAAAAAAAAATTGTGAGGCTTGTGTCAATTGAACCATCTGACTCAGTGAAAAAAACTTTTAACACAACAAATGGACACACACACACTTTCCTTTGTCGGACTCAACGGCACTTTCTACTTCTCGTCTTCACACAATGTGTGGAGGGGTAGCCACACACACACACACACACACACTATACCTATGTCTATAACTGTCATGTATTTATACGTTTTATGTGGACCTCAGGAAGAGTAGCTGCTGCAGTAGCTAATGCAGATCCTAATAAACTAAAACACACACACACACACACACAAACTGATTATATCATACATAGAGGGGTAGCCTCTTAAGTGGCGGATTATGAATTTAATCAGTGAATCCATTAGCTCGCTCCTGATTGGGGTATTTAACTACAGAATAGAGTGGTGTCGGAGGCATCCACTGAGAGAAAGCCTGTGATTATGCACCACACTGTAATCAGGACTGTTTCACAGCAGCAGACGTGGTGTGGAGGAGTTGCTAATCAAGGAAGTGAAGGACTCCGTGTGTTAGGACTGAGGAGATTGTGAGGAAAGGGTGATCCCACAGTCTTTTTTTTCTCCCAGTCGCTACACGGCCGGGGATTGAATCCGGGTCTGTAGTGATGCCTCTCGGGAGGCCTGATCCCACAGTCTTAATGGAGTATGGGAGTGTTACCTCGTGTGTGTGTGTGTGTGTGTTCCTCACAAGGAAAGTAAAACAAGGAAAAAATTTGACATTTCGCTGGACCTCACAAGGGAAAATTATTTTTTAGGGTTACAATGAGGGTTAGAATTAGGGTTAAGGGTTAGATTTAGGAGTTAGGTTTAGTTTTATGGTTAGCGTTTTGGGTTTAGAGTTAGGTTAGGGAAAATATGACTTTGAATGGGAATACATTTTTTTTGTTTATATTTGCACACACTACCTTCTTAGAAATGTTATCTCTTTTTTCTAAGAGTGTATTTGTACTGTATGACTGTGTTGAACAGTGTGTAACAAATCCCTTGGATTTGGATCATCCATAGTCCCAGTCCTAGCTAACTCATTAGAGAGGCTGTATAGTACTGTAGGCTGTGGGTACTGGAGGGATTCCCTGCGGTGTGGTGCTGGTAGTGCAGGGTTTGATACGATACAGCCTGCCTTGCCTTGCTGTGTAATTGATCCCTTTGGGCCCAGCTGTTACGACAGAACACACACACATGGCTGGCATGCCGTGCAGAACACATCCAGTTGAGGCTTTAACAGAATCACAGCGGAGAGGACAGATGCTCCGACTGCCATGCAAACAGACTCAGCCGCTGCAAACCATTAGCCACCACTGCCAAGCTCCCTGCCTAGTCTGAGACTGCATGGAGGAGCCATGCACACTTCAAACCATTAACTAGAAGGAGACACCAACACTCTCTCTCACACACACACACATCACCTCCATTTTGAAAAGTATTTTATGGTTTGGGAAACTTGTAAAGAGATCTCACATACATTTTTGTGTTACTGTATTATTCTTGACGGTAGCTGCACAGTAGGCGTTTGACCTTTAGGGCGTGTTGCTCTAATTCTATTGGTCAATTGTGGTAACCTCTCTGTGATTTCCCTCCAGGCTCTATGACGTGACTGGAGTCCCTGTGGATCCTCCATTCCTCTGACAGTACCATGGCGGAGGAGAGCATTGATGACCCTGACAGACAGCCACACCACCAACCACCACCACCGGTCCATGAACATGAACAACTCTAAACCATGCTGGGCATTATCCACAAAGCAAGGTACAGAATGAATCCATCAACACAGGAATCGGCATCAAAACATAATGGGAAAACAAACATATAACCTAACCAGTGTTGTTTTTTTTATTCTGGCAGAGTAATAGTATTGCAGCATGATGTTGACAAGTGTGCACTAAGATACACTGGAATAATATGATATTGTATATTAGTGTTGCAATTCTATTTCTATGGAAGTGTAGAAACTCCACACCTTGAGCTCAAAGGCCCCCAGAGTCAGTTTTGCAACAACAAAAAATCCATGTTTATAGCATTAGGAAGAGCCATTGAGTTCTGTACCATTATATTGACATGCCTTATATGTTGTTTTTAAAGTATTACACCCATTAGAGAGCCTTGTATCCACACAGAGGATTGAACAATACACCACACAATAGTGCACACACGGCAGCTTCATTACATAGTAACCGCAAAACACTTGTCTCAACGTCAACAGTGAAGAGGCAACTCCGGGATGCGGTCCTTCGAGGCAAAGTTGCATAGAAAAAGCCATACACTGGACAAAGGACCTCTGCCTAGGCCAGCATCTTGGAGTCGCCTCTTCACTGTTGACGTTGAGACTGGTGTTTTCCAGGTACTATATAATGAAGCTGCCAGTTGAGGACTTGTGAGGGGTCTGTTTCTCAAACTAGACACTCCAGTGTACTTGTCCTCTCGCTCAGTTGTGCACCGGGGCCTCCCACTCCTCATTCTATTCTGGTTAGAGCCAGTTTGCGCTGTTCTGTGAAGGGAGTAGTACACAGCATTGTACGAGATCTTCAGTTTCTTGGCAATTTCTCGCATGGAATAGCCTTCATTTCTCAGAACAAGAATAGACTGATGAGTTTCAGAAGAAAGTTCTTTGTTTCTGGACATTTTGAGGCTGTAATCGAACCCACAAATTCTGATCCTCCAGATACTCAAATAGTCTAAAGAAGGCCAGTTGTACTGCTTCTTATATCAACACAACAGTTTTCAGCTGTTCTAACATAATTGCAAAAGGGTTTTCTAATGATCAATTAGCCTTTTAAAATGATAAACTTGGATTAGCTAACACAACGTGGCATTGGAACACAGGAGTGATGGTTGCTGATAATGGGCCTCTGTACGCCTATGTAGATATTCCATAAAAAATCTGCCGTTTCCAGCTACAATAGTCATTTACAACATTAACAATGTCTACATTGTATTTCTGATCGATTTGATGTTATTTTAAATTGATGCTCTTGTTTTGGGTGACCCTGAAAGTTGGGCAGCTAAAGCAGAATATATCTGTTTAGCCAACAGGATTGCTTTTAGTACTCTCCTAAGCATCAGAAATCTGTTCCTGGAGATACAGTATAAGATTAAGAAACAACATTTTCTATGTAAACCTATTCAATAATCATGCTGTGCTTATACAAATTATTTACAGGTCAGAATTTCCCATATTACATTGCCACATTAATAGTCAGTTTCCATTTTTATAGAGATCAGATTTGTGTGCAAGATTTACAGTATTATATTTTACCACCGCCAGTGTGAGAGAGATGTTGTAGTGGAAGAGAAAGGGAAGCCAACACAGACATACTCACTGCCTGCGGTCTATTTAAAGTCATTTGCATTCAAATTCTCCGGAGATATCACAGACACACCTTGCCACTACTGTATTAGGCTGCCATGACCGATTAATCGTACGATTAAAAAATATATATATATTTTATTTATTTATTTATTTATTATTGTTTTTTGTAATAATGACAATTACAACAATACTGATTGAACAATCTGAACATATGAAAGCTGGTGGTTCCTTTTAACATGAGTCTTCAATATTCCCTGTTAAGAAGTTTTAGGTTGTAGTTATTATAGGAATTATGACTTGTCGACCATTTCTCTTTATACCATTTGTATTTCATATACCTTTGACTATTGGATGTTCTAATAGGCACGTTAGTATTGCTAGCCTAATCTCGGGAGTTGATAGGCTTGAAGTCATAAACAGCGCTGTGAGTCAAGCATTGCTAAGAGCTGCTGGCAAACGCAGTAAAGTGCTGTTTGAATGAATGCTTATGAGCCTGCTGCTGACTACCACCACTCAGTCAGACTGCTCTATCAAATATTAAATCATAGACTTAATTATAATAAACACACAGAAAAAATGAGCGTTTGGTCATTAATATGGTCAAATCCCTAAACTATAATTTCTAAAACAAAACGTTTATTATTTCAGTGTTATACGGAACCGTTCCGTATTTTATCGAATGGGTGGCAACCCTAAGTCTAAATATTGCTATTACATTGCACAACCTTCAATGTTATGTCATAATTATGTAAAATTCTGGCAAATTAATTATGTTCTTTGTTAGGAAGAAATGGTCTTCACACAGTTTGCAACGAGCCAGGTGGCCCAAACTGCTGCATATACCCTGACACTGCTTGCACTGATCACAAGAGAAGTGACACAATTTCCCTAGTTAGTATTGCCTGCTAACATGCATTTCCTTTAACTAAATATGCAGGTTTAAAAATATATACTTCTGTCTATTGATTTTAAGAAAGGCATTGATGTTTGTGGTTAGGTACATTTGTGCAACTTTTTTCACGAATGTGCTTTTGTTAAATCATCACCCGTTTGGCGAAGTTGAAGCAGGCTGTGATTCGATGATAAATTAACAGGCACCGCTTTGATTATATGCAACGCAGGACAAGCTAGTTAACCCAGTAATATCATCAACCATGTGTAGTTTGATTGTTTTTTATAAGTTTAATGCTAGCTAGCAACTTACCTTGGCTCCATGCAGCCACAAGGTCCTTTTGATGCTGCACTCGCGTAACAGGTGGTCAGCCTGCCACGCAGTCTCCTCGCGGATTGCAATGTAATCGGCCATAATCGGCGTCCAAAAAGCCGATTACCGATTGTTATGAAAACTTGTAATCGGCCCTAATTAAGCCGATTAATCGGTCGACCTCTAGCTGCCATGTTTTCTCCATTAGCCTGTGTTGAATGAGTGGATGGATGGATTGATTAATTAATTAACGAGCCATCAATTGAACTAACAAACAAATGAACAAACAAACAAATGAATGCTTCATTTCCATGTCATACCACCACTTTTGTTGCCTTTTCCATCCACTGTGTTACTGTAATGCAGACTCAGTGTAATCTCTACCACTGGAGGGCAGCGTGACTGTCACTGCTATAATGACGCGGTAGCAGTTCAGAATTTCTATTGGTGCTAATTGCCAGGTTGGCTGGTGCTGCACTGGCCATATTAGTGGGAGACTTGCCCCTCTTCTTAGCCCGGATAATCTTGGATCATTCCCTCCATACCGTCTCCCCTGCAGCCACTTACTATTAAATGATGCAGGTTCATTTAGTTGCTTTTAATCTAACACCTGTCCCCTTTCTTGGCAATTTGCACTCTGTGTAATTGTCAAGAGTTCATTATTATAAATTAAGCAGCCCCGGCAATCTTGGAAGGCATCAATGCCTTTATCAAGTTGGCTGGAGACCACACATAGGCCAGATGGCGTGACGTCGAACTACACATTTCTTTTCTCTCTCCAGATTTCTTCTGTGAGGCTGATTAATTGTTTTACAGTTCTGCACTGCAAGACTTGTTATGTTTTGGGGTTTAATGCTCCAGCAGAATTCACAACATTTGGATGCCAGAGCAAACTGTTGTTGACAGTAATTAGTATGGGAATGTCTAATTTCTCCATAACTTCCTATCAGAGTTGTAGACATTTTAAGAAGTTCCACATACAGTATCTATTAGGGGAATAATGGGAGTGAAAGTAAATGGAGTAAAATATACAACGTTCATCTAGGGACAATCATTGCGGAGTAGGTAGATGTTGACCCTAACAACAAATCCAAGGTATTCATCACCCCCTCCAATGACAACATTGAGATTTGGCATTAATCCTAGATCTGTCTGTGGTTATGGCCTGGGCAACTTCTACCTCAAGCATTGATTTCTTTAGCATGTTTTGAAGTGTTAGCAACTTAGCATTGTTTAAGGATTTTCTGTCATTAGCTAGCATTGATTATCCTGTACTCTGACAGAACTTGTGTTCTCATTGATCCACAGGTCTCTTAAACACAGTCAACGACGGCCAATACTAGAGGGTTTGAGGGAACTTTGGGGAAGTTGAGAGCGAGGTCTCATCTTTGACTCTGGAGAGGTTTCCTGTTTCCTGTGCCCTGACTCCTGGCTCTATCCGTCTGCGGCTCCGACCAACCAATGACCATCCGCTGTAGATAACCAACTGTCTGTCATTGGATCAACATGTCCCTTCTGCCTGCTCCTATTTTTGTCCGTCTGCTTTGTAAATGAGCAGAACCATCTAGTGCCATGGAGGTCAGGTGTCCAGCTGCACCTTGTCCAGAGAGGGAGAGAGTGGTAACTAAGGAGCCATTTTGGATTGACTACTATACTGTCCATTACATTCATTTTCAGTGGACAGAGGACTCCCACTACTTCAACCTCACCTGCTTCTGTTAGACTGTAATGGGACAGAGTTACGTGTCCCAAAGAACAGGATTATTGTGAACCAGGCCCAAGGCTCTCTGATGTGTCTGACCTAGCGGCAGACTATGGACTGGACCAAACGTTGGACTGGATCCATCCAGACTATGGACCAGACTGGACCAGATTCTACTGCTCGCCTTGTGCTCTGCTGTGAATAGAACTTCTGCTGGAGTAGTACACCTTTGGCACTCTCCATATTTTTATAGACCAAAGAGGAAAAAATAACAGTTTATTGTAAGACTAGATGGACCAGATTGGGAAAGAGAAATGGATACTTGTTTTTCTCGCTACACCACACTGACTGCCCTCATAGCTGTAGATGTTGGGCTTTATGTCATTTCGAACATAGACTATAGTCTAGTGGGACACGTATACAATCAAAGGAGTTACCTTTAAAACATTTTTTTCTCTGACTAAACCCACCACTGTATTTTGAAACTGGAGAAATAGGTAAACATATATCTGTGTATAAAAAAAATCTGATTTGCATTTTTCATTAGCTACAAATTGGGACACATTGCAATAAGCATGGTTGGTAAAACGGTAAAAGAGTAAAACTTCTGATCATCATTGACTCAAAAAAGAGAATATTGAAACTGTAATTTCCAATTGTGGCTGGCGGGCATATTTCATTAAATGTATTTTGAAAGGCCTAAAACGTATATATTTAACAGTTTTATATGTTGTACCTTTGTAGAGAATCTTATTCGACATGAATAACATGGTCACAAAATGGCAGCCATAGAACGTGAAAAAAAAGCTCTCTAATGCTGGTTTGTCCTGCTCTCTTTCTGTTCTCATGACAAGTAGCTTCTCTCCTCATACCTCTAATCTCTAATCACAGATAAAGGAAAAAAATGCACTTGAGTTCACTCAGAATATGTTTTAAATATTTAATGGTAATATTTTACAGATGTCTGTGAGAGTGTCTTACAGTGTATGGTTTTAATGTGGTTAACAACTCTGACACAGCATAAACAATCTGACTGAACCCTCAATGCTGTTTCCCTTTATCTGCAATTGATTGAATTCTGACATGAGAGTCACTATCTATCACAAACATGAAAAAATGACATTACAACATGAATTGAACTCATCACAGACAGAGATTTTGTCATTTTAGTCAATGAGCAGCCTTTGGAACCTGCTGCTTGCTGCAGTATTGCATTGTGAAAGGTGTGGAATACTGACTAATTTCTCTATAATGTCTAATTTTATTTTTGTGCCTGTGTTTGTCGCACAATGCTGATCGCCATTCCTGAGTGACGAAAATGGGAGGCATTGCGGGAAAAGTTTAGATACTTTTTTTATCATTAAATATTTTAAGAATAAATTAAATACATGAAATAACCATCCCTTGCTAATATAGACGCTTTAGTATTCAAAGTCATCCAATTTATTCAAGTAAGATTTATCATATCTTATTTTGTATTACGTTTATTTAATTATTCTGTCCTGTATGCCAAAAATGGACAGCCTGAAATTGTTTTTATTTTCTTCTAGACCATCTACTTTACAGTGTCTAATTGTCCACATGTAAGTTCCTCATACATATCTAATAGGTTAACACCTGATATACATAAGTAAACCAAATCAAATTATTTGTAGACAGTCTCGCTGGGATTTGATTACATAACATATGAATATGAATGTATTGATGCAGAGTTGATAAAGGCATTTGCTCAGAGTGACAGTAAGGACCGAAATAGTAGAAGTTGACTGACTCAATGTGTGTATGTATTATGGTGTATGTATTATGGTGGAAGGGATTCCATAGTTATACAAGAATATACAGTACATATGCAGAATAGTACACCTGGTCAACATGTAATGAACTACAAGATTATGATGTTGAAGAACTTACAAAGGGTTACCCTGCAAAGGGCTACGGATCTAATGCAAGTGAAAACACATCAAAAGAGATATCAGTCCCTTGGACAGCACCACATAACCAGACACCCGCTGCATTAGATGGTGCTGTCCAAGGTGCTCTGATTCCATGAAAGACACAAATCCAAGCCTTCACAGAGGCTTCAAAGGACTTGTGTTAGGCTCTAAGTGAAGGCCTACACCTTCCAGATTAACCCCCAACTTGCCCGGATTCACATCTGTTCAGATCCAGATGCTGAACCTCTCTTATCCACACTTGGCTCTCTGCTGTTCAGTCCAACTGACTGACTTTCATTAACTGACTGACAGGGACCAGTCCGACTAGCTGGCTGGCTGGCTGGCTGGTTGACGTTCCTTCCTAATCCTGACTGACTGGATCAGCCTGTTCCACCAACACCAGCTAGAGATTAATACAGCTGTTGTTGACAGAGAACTTTTGTAAAGATGCAAATGAGAAGTGACTTTCCTGAAAGGATCTGTGTGTTTTTCATTTGTTTGTGTGCGTGTTTGCGTGTGTGTGTGTGTGATGTGCCCGTGTAGCCTGCAATTGTCAAGATTTATAAATATTTAATTACATCTGATTGAATTTCAATAATCTCTCCCGTATCCTTGAGGTTCGGTGTGATGTTCGGAGGAGTCGTGTCTCAAAACAGTTTTAATTTGATTAGAGCAAAGTACAATGAGGAGTTTCTCCTAGAGCTATATGGAACATGTAGGTACAAAAGAGAGCTTGCGATAATAATCTTAAGTCATACCATAGATTCTCAAATGGATTGAGCAGGCCATTCCAATATATTTAAATGTTTCCCCTTAAACCACTCGAGTGTTGCTGTAGAAGTATGCTTAGGGTCATTGTCCTGCTGGAAGGTGAACCTCCATCCCAGTCTCAAATCTCTGGAAGACTGAAACAGGTTTCCCTCAATAATTTCCTTGTATTTATTTCCATCCATAATTCCTTCAATTCTGACCAGTTTCCCAGTCCCTGCCGATGAACAACATCCCTACAGCATGATGCTGCCACCACCATGTTTCACTGTAGGGATGGTATTCTCGGGGTGATGAGAGGTGTTGGGTTTGCGCCAGACATAGTGTTTTCCTTGATGGCCAAAAAGCTCAATTTTAGACTTATCTGACCAGAGTACCTTCTTCCATATGTTTGGGGAGTCTCCCACATCCATTTTGGCGAACACCAAATGTGTTTGCTTATTTTTTCTTTAAGCAATGGCTTTTTTTCTGGCCACTTTTCCATAAAGCCCAGCTCTGTGGAGTATACGGCTTAAAGTGGTCCTATGGACAGATATGCCAATCTCCGCTGTGAAGATTTGCAGCTCCTTCAGGGAGCTGCAAATCTTTGGTCTTCTTCGTTTCCTCTCTGATTAATGCCCTCCTTGCCTGGTTCATGGGTTTTGGTGGGCATCCCTCTCTTGGCAGGTTTGTTGTGGTGCCATATTCTTTCAATTTTTTATAATGGATTTAGTGGTGCTCCGTGGGATGTTCAACATTTTGGATGTTTTTTAATAACCCAACCCTGATCTGTTCTCTCCACTTCTCCACTTTGTCCCTGACCTGTTTGGAGAGCTCCTTGCTCTTCATGGTGCCACTTGCTTGGTGGTGCCCCTTGCTTAGTGGTGTTGTAGACTCTGGGGCCTTTCAGAACAGGTGTGTATATATATATATACTGAGATCATGTGATAGATCATGTGACACTTAGATTGCACACAGGTGGACTTTATTTAACTAATTAATTATGTGACTTCTGAAGGTATTTGGTTGCACAATATCTTATTTAGGGGCTTCACAGCAAAGGGGGTGAATACATATGTACGCACCACTTCACCAATTTGGACTATTTTGTGTATGTCCATTACATGAAATACAAATACAAATCCATTTAAATTACAGGTTGTAATGCAACAAAATAGGAAAAATGCCATGGGGGATGAATACTTTTGCAAGGCACTGTAGCTCTACAGTGATATGTGTATCATATCTGCATTTCCCAATCCTGTGCTGTTGATCCGTTCGTATTTGTGCAGTGCCTTCGGAAAGTATTTAGACCCCTTCACTTTTTCACATTTTGTTACATTACAGCCTTATTCTAAAATTGATTAAATAAATAAAAATCCTCAACAATCTACACACACTGCCCCATAATGACAAAGCTAAAACAGGTTTTATTTTTTGTGTGAAAATGTATAAAAAAACGTATTTACAGTTGAAGTCAGAAGTTTACATACACTTAGGTTAGAGTCATTAAAACTAGTTTTCAACCACACCACAAATTTCTTGTTAACAAACTTAAGTTTTGGCAAGTCGGTTAGGACATCTACTTTGTGCTTGACACAAGTATTTTTTCAACAATTGTTTACAGACAGATTATTTCACTTATAATTCACTGTATCACAATTACAGTGGGTCAGAAGTTTACATACACTAAGTTGACTCTGCCTTTAAACAGCTTGGAAAATTCCAGAAAACTACGTCATGGCTTTAGAAGCTAACTGACATAATTTGAGTCAATTGGAGGCGTACCTGTGGATGTGTTTCAAGGCCTACCTTCAAAATCAGTGCCTCTTGCTTGACATCATGGGAAAATCAAAAGAAATCAGCCAAGGTCTCCACAAGTCTGGTTCATCCTTGGGAGCAATTTCCAAACGCCTGAAGGTACCACGATCATCTGTACAAACAATAGTACGCAAGTATAAACACCATGGAACCACACAGCCGTCATACCGCTCAGGAAGGAGACGCGTTCTGTCTCCTAGAGATTAATGTACTTTGGCGCGAAAAGTGCAAATCAATCCCAGAACAACAGCAACGGACCTTGTGAAGATGCTGGAGGAAACAGGTACAAAAGTATCTATATCCACAGTAAAACGAGTCCTATATCGACATAACCTGAAAGGCCGCTCAGCAAGGAAGAAGCCACTGCTCCAAAACCACCATAAAAAAGCCAGATTACGGTTTGCAACTGCACATGGGGAGAAAGATTGTGCTTTTTTTAGAAATGTCCTCTGGTCTGATTAAACAAAATTGAACTGTTTGGCCATAATGACCATTGTTATGTTTGGAGGAAAAAGGGAGAAGCTTGCAAGCCAAAGAACACCATCCCAACTGTGAAGCATGGGGGTGGCAGCATCATGTTGTGGGGGTGCTTTGCTGCAGGAGGGACTAGTGCACTTCACAAAATAGATGGCATCATGAAAAAGGAAAATGATGTGGATATATTGAAGCAACATCTCAAGACATCAGTCAGGAAGTTACAGCTTGTTTGCAAATGGGTCTTCCAAATGGAAAATGACCCCAAGCATACTTCCAAAGTTGTGGCAAAATGGCTAAAGGACAACAAAGTCAAGGTATTGGAGTGGCCATCACAAAGCCCTGACCTCAATCCCATAGAAAATGTGTGGGCAGAACTGAAAAAGTGTGTGAGAGCAAGGAGGCCTACAAATCTGACTCAGTTACACCAGCTCTGTCAGGAGGAATGGACCAAAATTCACCCAACTTATTGTGGGAAGCTTTTGGAAGGCTACCCGAAACGTTTGACCCAAGTTAAACAATTTAAAGGCAATGCTACAAAATACAAATTGGAGTGTATGTACACATCTGACCCACTGGGAATGTGATGAAAGAAATAAAAGCTGAAATAAATCATTCTCTTTACTATTTTTCTGACATTTCACATTTTTAAAATAAAGTGGTGATCCTAACTGACCTAAGACAGGGGATTTTTACTAGGACTAAATGTCAGGATTTGTGAAAAACTGAGTTTAAATGTAGTTGGCCAAGGTGTATGTAAACTTCAGACTTAAACTGTACATAAGTATTCAGCCCCTTTGCTATGAGATTCAAAATTGTGCTCAGGTTTATCCTATTTCCATCACTAATCCTTGAGATGTTTCCACAACTTGATTGGAGTCCACCTGTGGTAAATTCAATTGATTGGACATGATTTGGAAAGGCACACACCTCTCTATATACGGTCCCACAGTTGACGGTTCATGTCAGAGCGAAAACCAAGCAATGAGGTCAAAGGAATTGTCTGTTGAGTTCCTCTTTGGAGATGGAAGATCCTTCCAGAAGGACAACCATCTCTGGCCAGACAGAAGCCACTCCTCAGTAAAAGGCACATGACGGCTCACTTGGAGTTTGCCAAAAGGCACCTAAAGACTCGGTGAAGCATGGTGGTGGCAGCATCATGCTGTGGGGATGTTTTTCAGTGGCAGGGACTGGGAGACTAGTCTGGATCAAGGCAAAGATGAACAGAGCAAAGTACAAAGAGATCCTTGATAAACACCTGCTCCAGAGCGCTCAGGACCTCAGACTGGGGGCAAAGGTTCACCTTTCAACAGGACAACGACCCTAAGCACACAGCCAAGACAATTCAGAAGTGGCTTCGGGACAAGTCTCTGAATGTCCTTGAGTGGCCCAGCCAGAGCCCGGACTTGAACCCAATCGAACATCTCTGGAGAGACCTGAAAATAGCTGTGCAGCAACGTTCCCCATCCAACCTGAAAGAGCTTGAGAGGATCTACAGAGAAGAATGGAAGAAACTCCCCAAATACACGTGTGCCAAGCTTGTAGCGTCATACCCAAGAAGACTCTATGCTGTAATCGCTGCCAACGGTGCTTCAACAAAGTGCTGAGTAAATGGTCTGATAACTTAAGGAAATGTGTTGTTTTTGGCCAAAGAAAATACAACTGTTTTTGCTTTGTCATTATGGGGTATTGTGTGTAGATTGATGAGGGGAAAAAACTATTTAATCATTATTAGAATAACACTAACGTAACAAAATGTGGAAAAAGCCAAGGGCACTGTACATGTGTGTATGTGTTTCCTTGCGTGTGTCAGTGTTGACGGTAATGTTATGCCTTCGACTTACCAGTTACCGTCCTGAGGCACAGTGATGTGTTTCTGTCATTAAGCTGCATCTACAGAGGAGAGAGACAGAGCAGACAGCCTGCCTCTGCTTTAATAACCAACACTAAACTCGCAGGGAAGACTCCTTCTCCCTTCACATAAATCTCTGCAGTCTGCTGCAGTACCAATACTGCACCAATGGCAAAAAATATGAACTGTGTGATGCTGTGATGGATAACATTTAAGTGCTAATTCACATATGATATTATAAGTCTGTGTTTACAATATAAATCTAATGAAGTGCAACCAGCGCTTGTCGAAAGGGGATCAATAAGCAATATGGCTTGCGCAATATTTTCTAGCCATTAAAATGTTGGGTTTTCTGAGCACTGGGTCCAATGATCTGTCAAGGTTAGGACAGTGAGAGACTAAACATTACCTCAGCTCCTGACTGATACACCAGGGATGTACTGTAGGAGGAGAGCTGTGCTAAACAGTTGTGGCATCCTTTGTGTTGTATGATGTGATTCTATTGACTACCTTTCACAGTTTTGATCTTTGCGAAGATAGCTGAGAGTTGGACTTTGAATCAGAATGTCTGTTTTCCTTAACTAGATTGGAATTTGTGACAAATCTAAACATTTTGCAATAGAGCTGTTCAACTAAACTGTTAATTTCGGATTAAAACCCAGTCTCTGTCTAAACAAACACCTCTTATCATCGTACCCTTTGCCTGGTCTTGTACAGTATCCCTCCATATCTGTGCTTGGTGCTCCAGGCCAATGCTATCCTCTTGACTCTTGATCAAGGCTCTCTGGCTCTCCTCTCCAACCCAAGGAAGAAGAAGACATGCTGGTGTCAGCTGGGCTTTCAGGCTCCATTAAAATCCACTAACTAATTAACAGCCTGCATTAATGACTAATCTCTCTATTTCTCTCATTATACATGCAGCTCACAGGAACCCAGGAAACATCTGGTGCACGTGGACATGATGCTGGCTTTGAATGTTTGTTACTGCACTACTGCACGGTATTGTAAATGTGTGTGTTCTCAGAAATGCTCATAACTCAAAGGAGGAAAAGGTCATCTTGATTGAAGGTAAATAACATTGGCTTGGAGACTTTATTGGAAGGTCAAATGTAGTTGTGAACCAGAACAAATGGAGTATATGGAGCCATGAGCTGTATGAAATAATTTCACATGTTCAGGATAACTAAGGCCATCTCTTCAACCGAGCAAAAATAGGGACAGATTGGACAACAATAAATCACAAGCTTGCAGTTACCAAAGCAATTATAAAGAAGCACACAAAAACACCTGGTATCACTTGGTAGAATTAATATCAACCCCAAAGGCTATTGTACATTATTGTGTTATGTATAATCCTTATCCTTAAAAACCCTGTGTCCTTATCAAGCCCTTAATCAGGTATTTAGTATAAACACATGCAATATGGATAAGGCCGGTCCATTAAGGCTGGTTTAGCTGTTCCTATAGGCTCTGTGTATTGAGGAGGGAGAGAGCTTCTGGAGAGAGACAGGCAAGAGAGAGAGAGAGAGAAAAAGAGAGGGAGAGAGAGCCAGGTTGGAGAGACAGACCGGGGCACCCGGACGAAGCAGAGCACATCGCTACGGTAGCTACACGCTGCTGCTGCTTTTATTTGTTGCTGAACAGACCTGCAACACAATACTTTTAAGCCTTGACAAAATCCTCCCTCCCTAGGTTTCTTGTTTTCTCTCACTTGCTCTCTCTTTCTCTCTCTGCTTCACCCTCTGCTTCCCCAGTTAGGGAGGGAAGCAGAGATAAAGAGAGGGAGGGAGAGAAAAAAGAGAGACACAGCGAGGTAAGGAAATGGAGAGAGGAGCATCCTTGTCAAGATGGTAATCAAGGCCTGATGTGTTGAATTGAGCCTCTCGTCCTGTTAATCCACAGGAAGGAAGACCGACAGCTGGGGGCTCGGTCAGCTCGTCTTACCACTAAATGAGAAAAATGACCATCCGCCAGGCAACTCTTTTAAAAACTAATTTATATCCTGTCAGCTTCCATTAGGCCAGGACTGCTGGGGTGTAAGATTTTTGTGAGGTAGGAAGGAGGGAGGACAGAATTGGGCATGAGCGGTGAGTGTTACCGTATCCCCCTGCACCGGTCAAGCGATAATTCTGACCTGGCTCACCGAACGAGTTGACAGCTGAATCTTGCAAGTCAAGGCTTTGGCTTTTTTTTTTGCCTCTTTTTTTATCCATTCACTTCATCCCTCCAATACTGCCAATATCCATCCCTGCCTTCTCAGGCATTAACTAACAGTGGGTGATTATCTGCATGCCTGAAATCCCACTTTTACAGTTTCATACAATTATGGCTCACCTAAGAGCATCAGCCCAGGATTAAGACTGCTAAATGCTGAGCCTTGAATAAATTATCTGCAGGGTTTTTGCATAAGCGAGATGAGAGAGAGAAATGAGTGAGAGAGAGACACAGAGAGGTCATGAGCAGATTGGCTCCCACATTTTTCAGCATGTTTTTAAAAAATAGATTTAGAGTTAGACAAACTTGGATTTTTTGGCAGGTACATATACAGGATGCTACCCTCCACAACATAACCTTCACTCCAAATCAAAACTCCAAACCCACACTGGATTTTGGACAGATATTATCTGGAAGGCTTACTACTACCAAGGATCATTATTCCCAAGCTTCAATTAGCATTAACGTGTGAAGTGAAAGGTTTCAAAGCCCTTGAGCCCAACAATGGCAGGAGAATCACATGCAGAGGTCTGAAAAGAGTACAAAATGAAGCTCCTTATGGAAAATCAAGAAACACTTTTTGCGGACTGTTATAAAAATGAGAACATAAGCAACTTTATCTTCCACACAGACCATCCCCTGGCATGGCACAGTCCTATATTAACACACTACCCTTCTGTTAAGGGGGGGGGGGGGGTGTTACCGATGGGTGGAAACTCAGGATATTAGACAATGAGGAGGAGTCAGCAAATGTGAACATGTACAAATTGAGAACAGTAATGGTACAGGGAAACCCCAAACAGTTTCAGCTGGACTTTCACATTATCAAAGAGATAGCTCAGCAGACCAGACCTCTTCATTAAACAACCCCACAGACGAGCAAACCCAAGCGGAAAGTCAACCTCCCAGCACAGAGTACTATTCTCTCATTGAAATGAAGGAAAAATTCACCCAGCTGGAGATAAGGCAGTTGGTGGAGCTGGAACAGGAGGTGAACACACTCCAGTCAGCACAAAAAATTGTCCAGCTCAACACACCCCCTCATCCAGACCCAGATAGCTGGAGGTGGAGAGAGACATATCTGCACTCTGGACTGTGGTGAGACAACATCAACAGGAGAAAGAGCAGGAGAAGGAGAAAAACGGAGGATCAGAGTGCTGGAGGAGAGGGTGAGGTGGATGGCGTGTGACAGAGAACAAAGGGGGGCGTGAGGAAGGCAGGCTGGGAAGTTACTACAATGGACAATGTGATAGTGACAGGCACATTACCTGCAGGATCATCAGCACAGGTGGCAGAATTGGTGGCTTTAACTTCTTAGGGAGTAGCGCACGAGGTGACCGTTTTGGAGAGCCTGGCGTGCCCAAAGTAAAATGCCTCCCATTCAGGCCCAGAAAATAGGATATGCACATATTTGGTACCATTGGATAGGAAACACTCTGAATTTTCTAAAAGTGTTAACCATTTGTCTGTGAGTAAAACAGAACGGATATGGCAGGCGAAACCCCGAGGAATTTCTGTTCTGGAAAAAGTGGTTTTGACAGAGTGCCTCATTTGGAACCCCTCCCTCATGAAAATGCCAATAAAAGGGCATATGAATGCAGTACCGATCGCTTCCTCTGGATGTCAACAGTCTCGAGACAGTGTTCAGTTTTGTTTTGGATGCTTTAGAGCAGAGAAGAAGAGGAAACCAGGAAGTGTCCCCTCAGATGTCAATAGAAGAGGACGCGCGCTCTCGCCAAGCGCGCACTGTGTTTTTTTCCGTTCTTATAGCTCAGTTTATATTCCGGTTGAATTATTATAGTAAATATACGTAAAAGTGTTCCTAAGGATACATTTAAAATGATGTTTGATTGTTCTTGGACAAGTTTATAGGTATAAGATGAACGAGTTCTCTTCAGGTTTCAATGGAGGAGTGGAAGCTGTAGTTTCTGATTATAACGCGCAAACCAAATGAAGATTTAAGGATAAAATACATTACTTTTTCTAACAAAAGAACCATGGATTGTCTTCGTTGGACACTTAGGAAGACCTCAGCAGAAGTTCTTCAACAGGTAATTGATTTGTTTTCGCTGTGAAATGTGTTATGTGTGTTCCAAGCTGGCTAATGAATTCATGGCTATGTGAAAAGTATGTGAGGTGCTACCCTCAAACAATCAAATGTGCTGCTTTCGCCGTAAAGCCTTTTTGAAATCTGACAACGCTGTGATATTGCCAAGAAACAGAGCTTTTGATGAGTATGGAACACTTGTATATTGGTGGATGTTTAATAATTCAACATTTGGATTTTGAATTTGGCGCCTCACATTTCACCGGGTAGTGTCGGGAGTGGGGAGCTAGCGCCCCAGCAATCCCCAAGAGGCTACCAGAAGCGTGTAAATAGGCTGAAGGAAAAACAGCTAATATCTAGACAGACTCAAGGTATGCTTTCGACGTTACCCATGATTTTGGAAAAATATGGAAAAACAGAGGATTCATGACATCACTGGGAGCTACTGTGAAGAATGGACCAGAGGTGAATACTGAATTATCTCCAGTTACCTGGACAAGTTGCAATTTTGAAAATTAAAGCACATGGGGAATTATAGACAGACAAGTAAAAGAGGCATGGCGGAATAACTCCCGAGGGGGGGCATGGCGTAGTACCAGAACAGTGGGTGATGGTAAAGAAGCATAGTAAGATGCAGTCACCGCAGTCATCATATTAGGGATATCGAGGTGAAATGTCAAACTTTTTCCTGAAAATCAGAACATGCTTATTTTGTGAAATATCAATTTCTCTTGAAACCAGGACATGTGACTTTAACTTTTTTGTTTCCTTCGTTACAGTTTATAAGAATTTATCGTCTGAAGCTGAAGCAATAACCCTTGACCCAAGGCCTGTACTTGAAATGATACAAGATCACCGGTGAAGTGTTCACTAGAAAAGTCCTTATCAACCAGTGGAACGGAAGAAGAATTCCTCACTACCGGCAGACTGTCAGAACATCATTTCTAATATTATTGTTTTGTAGACAATTCTTTTTTGTGAGTTTCCTCCTAATACAGGATGTGGTAGGGACATCATCATTACACCTGTTAATACTTATTTTCAATAACTTTGTTTGGAATCTATTTCTTATTGTTACAGCAAGTACAATATGCCCTTTGAGTTTTATAGAAATGCAATGTGTTTAATGTGAATGATTTTATGCTTACTGTTAATGTTTTTTATACTGTCTATATGTTCATGTTTTTTCATGTTTTCTAAAAAGATGATCTAGGGGGGAGTGTAAGATAAATAAACAATGCAGAGGATGAGAGGTCAATCGAGTACTAACTTAAATGGAAATAGTGTTTTTTCTGTAATATCAATGGGTCAGAGACATGGGAGGAATTTCAGTCTGGACTCATAGACTTCCACCCTGCTACCATACAGTGGATAAAAGCAAGCATTTCCTGTTACTGTGCCTCAAAACCAAATGTTTACCTGGCCCACCGCTCCACCCTGGACTTGAACAGCCTTTACGAACAAGGCCACCTATATAACGCAGCAGTGCCCACCTTCGCCCGGACCCTAAAGGACATCGCCCTCAAACGCATCCCCAACACTTCACAAAAGAGCAACAGATCAGCAAGAACTCTCCCGGACCTACACATAGAGGACCCACGCCGAGAGGACCTACATCGAGACCACAGCAACACCAGCCACTTCCCCAACCCAACCAATCAACACCCCCGCAAGTCAACCATGCCCACAACCCTCAGATCAGACCTATGCCCCTCCTGCCCACCCCATGCTCCCCACTCCCGCAAAGAGGGCCTCAACATGGAAGTCACACATGCACCCAGGTCGTGATTAGGCAAACAGGCCCAACCCCCACTCTTACACTAGCCCAAGCCAATGGCATGTACCAGATGCTCAGCAGGCTCTGCTCACACTTACTGGCCTGAGGCCAAACCACATGACCAACAACATTGGACACTTTATGGAACACAAAGCCTTCACCATCTCATCCTGAAATATCCAAGGCCTGAGGTCATCTGCCTTTGGCCTAAAGAGCAGGAACCTGGACTTCACCAAAGAAATACAGACATTGTCATCCTACAAGAAACATGGTATATTTTGCTACACTTGCAATAACATCTGCTAACCATGTGCATGTGACCAATAACATTTTATTTTGGGTTAAAAAGAGCCGGTAGTGCCATCCACCAAACTACCATATCACGTTTTAGGGAAGACCCAGATGCAGACAGTGTCGAAGTAACAAAAGTTTATTACTAGAACAGGAGGCAGGCAAAATGACAGGTCAATGGCAGGCAGATGTCAGTAATCCAGATCAAAGTCCAAAAGGTACAGAACGGCAGGCAGTCTCAGGGTCAGGGCAGGCAGAATGGTCAAAATCGGGAAAACTAGAAAACAGGAACTATAGAAAAGACAGGAGCAAGGGAAAAACCGCTGGTAGGCTTGACGGACAAAAACTGGCAACAGACAAACAGAGAACACAGGTATAAATACACAGTGGATAATGAGGGGAGATGGGAGACACCTCGTGGGTGTGGAGACAAGCACAAAGACAGGTGAAACAGATCAGGGTGTGACATACCAGGTGTGAAACAGGGAAGAAACGCAGGGGGTATGCTAATTTGGTATATAGCAGACCTAACTCACGCTATTAGTCAAAACAGGAACATTTTACTTTTGGCTAGAAATTCAAAAGTAAATAATCTTAACAGAGAAAAATGTCCTCCTGTGTGCTACCTATATCCCCCCACTAGAATCCCCATACTTTAATGAAGACAGCTTCTCCATCCTGGAGGGGGAAATCAATAATTTCCAGGCCCAGGGACATGTATTAGTCTGTGGCGACCTAAATCCCAGAACCAGAAAAGAACCTGACACTCTCAGTACACAGGGGGATGAACACCTTCCTAGAGGTGACAGCATTCCCTCCCCCATATTCCCCCCAAGGCACAACTACAACATAACCATCAAAAACGGGTCACAACTCCTGCAGCTCTGTCGCACGCTGGGTATGTACATAGTCAATGGTAGGCTTTGAGGGGACTCCTATGGTAGGTACACCTATAGCTCATCTATTGGCATTAGTACTGTAGACTACTTTATCACTGACCTCAACCCAGAGTCTCAGAGTGTTCACAGTCAGCCCACTGACACCCCTATCAGATCACAGAAAAATCACTGTCTACTTGAACAGAGCAATACCCAATCATGAGGCATCAAAGCCAAAGGAACTGAATAATATTAAGAAATGCTATAGATGGAAGGAATGTAGTGTAGAAACCTACCAAAAAAAACAATTAGGCAACAACAAATTCAATCCCTTTTAGACAACTTCCTAGACAAAACGTTCCACTGTAATAGCGAAGGTGTAAACTTGGCAGTATAAAATCTCAACAGTATATTTGACCTCAGCTTCCCTACCAAATCTCAAAATGTCAAACAGAAAACCAAAGATAAATGGTTTGATGAAGAATTCAAAAGCCTAAGAAAGAAATTGAGAAACCTATCCAACCAAAAACATAGAGACCCAGAAAACCTGAGTCTACGCCTTCACTATGGTGAATCACTTAAACAATACAGACATACACAATGTAATTGAAGAATCCATAGACTCTAACCACTTCTGGGAAAATTGGAAAACACAAAAAAAAACATCACGAAGAGTTATCTATTCAAAATGGATATGGGTAAACCACTTCTCTAATCTTTTTGGCCCTATAACAAAGAACAAACAGCAAAAACATATACATGATCAAATACAAATCTTAGAATCAACTATTAAAGACTTCCAGAACCCACTGGATTCTACAATTACATTCAATGAACTACAGGACAAAATACAAACCCTCCAACCCAAAAAGGCCTGTGGTGTTGATGGTATCCTCAATGAAATTATAAAATATACAGACAATAAAAAACAATGTACTGAGCAAATGTCAAATTGGCTTTTTACCAAATTACCATACGACAGACCAGATATTCACCCTGCACACCCTAATTGACAGACAAACAAACAAACCAAAACAAAGGCAAAGCCTTCTCATGCTTTGTTGGTTTCAAAAAAGCCTTTGACTCAATTTGACACGAGGGTCTACTATACAAATTGATGGAAAGTGATGTTGGGGGAAAAACATTCAACATTATAAAATCCATGTGCACAAACATTAAAATTGGCAAAAAACACACATTACTTTCCACAGGGCCGTGGGGTGAGACAGGGATGCAGCTTAAGCTCCACCCTCTTCAACATATATATCAACAAATTGGCGAGGGCACTAGAACAGTCTGCCTCACCCTACTAGAATCTGAAGTCAAATGTCTACTGTTTGCTGAAGACCTGGTGTTTCTGTCCCCAACTAAGGAGGGCCTACAGCAGCACCTACAGTGGGGAAAAAAAGTATTTAGTCAGCCACCAATTGTGCAAGTTCTCTCACTTAAAAAGATGAGAGAGGCCTGTAATTTTCATCATAGGTACACTTCAACTATGACAGACAAAATGAGGAAAAAAAATCCAGAAAATCACATTGTAGGATTTTTAATGAATTTATTTGCAAATTATGGTGGAAAATAAGTATTTGGTCA
>QNTS01001805.1:403075-451951 GCA_003317085.1 Hucho hucho
TGACCAAATACTTATTTTCCACCATAATTTGCAAATAAATTCATTAAAAATCCTACAATGTGATTTTCTGGATTTTTTTTCCTCATTTTGTCTGTCATAGTTGAAGTGTACCTATGATGAAAATTACAGGCCTCTCTCATCTTTTTAAGTGAGAGAACTTGCACAATTGGTGGCTGACTAAATACTTTTTTTCCCCACTGTAGATCTTCTGCACAGATACTGCCAGACCTGGGCCCTGACAGTAAATCTCAGTAAGACAATTTTTTTTACAAATCTTCCAAAAAAGGTCCTGTCGCCAGGACCACAAATACAAATTCCATCTAGACATTGTTGCCCTAGAGCAGTGGTTCCCAAACTTTTTATATTCCCGTACCTCTTCAAACTTTCAACCTTCAACTGCATACCCCCTCTAGCAACAGTACCTGCGTAATTGCGCACCCAACTCACTCAGGTGCTTCGCTATATCACATTTCACATTGTCCGTAAGCTTGAGTTCATTTGCACACAAAAAAAATCATACAATGATGGAAAGACCTGTGTGTTGTCCTTGTTAATGCAGACAGAGAACAGCTCCAGCTTCTTAATCATAGCCTCAATTTTGCCCCGCACATTGAATATAGTTGTGGAGAGTCCCTGTAATCCTAAATTCAGATAATTCCGTAAAAGGCCTGCCACTCAGGCCCAGAAAATAGGATATGCACATAATTAGTACTATTGAATAGGAAACACTCTGACGTTTCTAAAACAGTTAAAATGTTGTCTGTGAGTATAACAGAACTGATATAGCAGGCAAAAAACAGAGGAATTTCTGTCCTGGAAAAAGTGTTTTTGACACATTGCCTCATTTTGAACCCCTCCCTATTGAAAACTTCCATATATGGGAGTAAGATTGCAGTACCTATTGCTTCCACTGGATGTCAACAGTCTCTAGACAGTGTTTGGTGATGTTAGGTTGCTCTGGATGGTAATAGAAGAAGAATTTCGAACTAGTCACAGGATGTAAACAGAAGAGGATGCGCGTTCACGGGCTCGCGCGCGCTGTGGTTTTTTCCTTTCCTATCGTCCAGTTTATAATCCGGTTGAAATAATATAGTAAATATACATAAAAGTGTTCCTAAGGATACATTATCAATGATGTTTGATTGTTCTTGGACAAGTGTATAGGTATAGGTTAACTTCTTAGGGAGCAGCGCATGAGGTGACCGTTTTGGAGACCCTGGCGTGCCCAATGTAAAATGCCTCCCATTCAGGCCCAGAAAATAGGATATGCACATATTTAGTACCATTGGATAGGAAACACTCTGAAATTTCTAAAAGTGTTAACCATTTGTCTGTGAGTAAAACAGAACGGATATGGCAGGCGAAACCCCGAGGAATTTCTGTCCTGGAAAAAGTGGTTTTGACACATTGCTCATTTGGAACCCCTCCCTTATGAAAATGCCCATATAAGGGCATATGAATGCAGTACCTATCGCTTCCTCTGGATGTCAACAGTCTCGAGACAGTGTCCAGATTTTTTTTAGATGCTATTAGAGCAGAGAAGAAGAGGAATCAGGAAGTGTCCCCAGAGATGTCAATAGAAGAGGACGCTCGCTCTCGCCAGGCGCACTCTGTGGTTTTTTCCTTTCTTATAGCCCAGTTTATATTCCGGTTGAAATATTATGCTATTTCTACATAAAAGTGTTCCTAAGGATACATTTAAAATGATGTTTGATTGTTCTTGGACAAGTTTATAGGTGAACGAGTTCTCTTCACGTTTCAATGGATGAGTGGAGGCTGTAGTTTCTGATTATAACGCGGGAACCAAACGGAGATTTATGGATATAATACATTACTTTTTCTAACAAAAGAACCATGGATTGTCTTCGGTGGACACTTGGGAAGCCATCAGCAGAAGTTCATCAAAGGTAATCGATTTTATATTAGCGATTGTATGCGTTTTGTGAGACCCGGGTTGGGTTATGGATTTATGCTAATGCATAAATTAGAGGTGCTACCCTCAAACAATCAAATGTTGTGCTTTCGCGGTAAAGCCTTTTTGAAATCTGACAATGCTGTGATATTGCCAAGAGTCAGAGCTTTTGATGGCTATGAAACACTTGTATATTGATGAATTTTTAATAATTCAACTTTTGGATTTTGAATTTGGCGCTTTACATTTCACCGGGTACTGCCGGGACGCCCCACTGCTCCGTAAGAGGTTAAATTCTACAACCACCTAAAATGAAGCGATTCCCAAACCTTCCATAACAAAGCCATCAACTACAGAGAGATGAACCTGGAGAAGTCCTTTAAGCAATCTGGTCCTGGGGCTCTGTTCACAAACACAAACAGACCACACAGAGCCCCAGGACAGCAACACAATTAGACCCAACCAAATCATGAGAAAACAAAAAAGTATTACTTGACACATTGGAAAAAATTAACAAAAAAAACTGAGTAAACTAGAATGCTACTTGTCCCTAAACAGAGAGTACACAGTTGCAGAATACCTGACCACTGTGACTGACCCAAACTTAACTACTTAGGGAGTGGTGGGGCGCTAGCATAAATTCAAAAACCATTGCGGTTCACACAAAACACATTTCACAGCGAAAAAACAAATCCCTTACCTTTTGAAGAACTTCCGCTGAGGGCTTCCGAAGTGTCCAACGAAGACATCCAATGGTTCTTTTGTTAGAAAAAGTAATTTATTATATCCATAAATCTCCATTTGGTTGGCGCATTATGTTCATAAAATACAGCATCCACTCGCCCATTGAACCGTGAAGAGAACTCGTTCAACCTATACCTATAAACTTGTCCAAGAACAATCAAACATCATTGATAATGTTTCCTTAGGAACACTTTTATGTATATTTACTATAATATTTCAACCGGATTATAAACTGGACGATAGGAAAGGAAAAAACCACAGCGCGTGCGAGCCCGTGAACGCGCATCCTCTTCTGTTTACATCTGGTGACCACTTCGAAATTCTTCTTCTATTACCATCCAGAGCATTCTAACATCATCAAACACTGTCTAGAGACTGTTGACATCCAGTGGAAGAAATAGGTACTGCAATCTTACTCCTATATATAGCTGTTTTCAATAGGGAGGTGTTCCAAATGAGGCAATGTGTCAAAAACACTTTTTCCAGGAAAGAAATTCCTCGGGTTTTCGCCTGCTATATCCGTTCTGTTATACTCACAGACAATATTTTAACACTCTTAGAAACCTCAGAGTGTTTCCTATCCAATAGTACTAATTATGTGCATATCCTATTTTCTGGGCCTGAGTGGGAGGCATTTTACTTTGGGCACGCCAGACTCCCCAAAACCGTCACCTCGGGAGCCGCTCCCTAAGAAGTTAAGGAAAGCTTTGACTATGTACAGTCTCAGTGAGAATAGCCTTGCTATTGAGAAAGGCCGCTGTAGGCAGACCTGGCTCTCAAGCGAAGACGGACTATGTGCTGTAGCAAAAAGAGTAAAAAGTGATTGGATGAAGGGTTCCCTGGGACTAAGAGAACAACCACTACTGGTAAAACCAGAGGCCCCTCTGAGAGAAGGGGAAGCCGAAGGACTAGTACCAGGGTGGGAGGTGCCAGAGTGGTACTGGGAAGTACCGCTGTGCAATGATCCAGAAGACGGTCCTTCCCCCCCTGTGACGACACAACAGGAAGAGAAGGAGGAGGACCTTATTTGGCAAGACCTGAAGGCAAAACTTCAGCTGAACTAAGAAACAGAAGGAACTCCATTTAAGGACTGAATTGTAAAAGAGGAACTGTTTTATGTACAACTGGTTCTTTGAGAAAGGTATATAAGGGAAGGAAAAAGAGAGATCGTGTGAATCACTCCTTCGAGGTTTGGACAACCCAGTGAGTGATCACCCCCTAAATTGGTAAATATACTTGCTTTATACTCCACGAGAATACAAGGTATACTGAGTTATTGATAGAACGAGGCATCAACCAAAGCGACACAGAGCCGAGTATTGTGCCAGGATCCACTGCTTTGAACCAAAGCTAGGTGATCTGGAAGGTGCATAGGAGCCTTTGTCTGGTTGATGGGCTTTGTTGTATCGGTAAACTAAACCTCAGATACCTCTCGTGGTAGGCAAAGTAAGCCCTACCTAAAAAGGGATTGATAATTTGAACGAGTCATAGGACCAGTATCCACTTGACCACTCAGAGAATCAATTGAAGAAGGGATTAAGGTAATGAGATCTTGCTTATAATTTGCATTTACTTTGTGTGAAGTGTTTAAGGATTTGATGATTTATGTTTAAGAAACTGTAAAACTGTAATGGATAAAGTAACCCTGTATGCTATTACTGCTTTTGAATAAAAAGACAGTGTATTTGGCAACTAACTGATTGGAGGAGATAACAACTCTGACACTCCTCGTATGATCGGAAGGAAGTCAGGCACACTGAACTAAAACTAAAGTTATCGTATTGGACAATAACTTATTTTAGTTAACACAGTAGATAGTATTAGGGTTCAAGCAGCCCTAACCGACGGGTACTTAGGTAAATCGTTTTAGGGAATAAACGTACTACAGGATACTATAAACACTGTACGCAGGTAACACGCTTTAAGGAATAAACGTGCTACAGGATACTGCAAACATTGTAGTTAGGTAAATCGTTTTAGGGAATAAACGTACTACAGGATACTACAAACCCTAAGACCAGGGGAGAAGGCATAAGGGACTGAGGAACTGACGGAACCATGACTAGGGAGAGTAATAAGTTGTATTAGTCGTAAACCCCCCGAATTAGGTATCGGATATAAGGGAAATATAAACTCCTAAAGTACTCCTATAGAAAGCATCGACTGAGAGTAAGTACTTTAGGGTAGGTCTTACGGCCGACCTAGGAACTATCAATCTATAGAACGGTAGTATACAAAGCTCAGTAACCTGTGTTACAGGACTGAGTCAGGAAGGATAGCGCTCATTATCAGAGAAATCCCCGCACCGTAACAGTGCACACTGCCCACAAAATGAGTTGGAAACTGAGCTGCACTTCCTAACCTCGTGCCAAATATTTGAAAAGAATTTGAAAACAAACCCAGTGAAATACCACAGTGTGCCATCACAGCAGCAAGATTTGTGACCTGTTGCCACAAGAAAAGGGCAACCAGTGAAGAACAAACACCATTGTAAATACAACCCATTTTATTTATTTTCCCTTTTGTACTTTCACTATTTGCACATCGTTACAACACTGTATATATACATAATATGACATTTGAAATGTCTTTATTCTTTTGGAACTTCTGTGAGTGTAATGTTTACTATTCATTTTGATTGTTTATTTCACTTTTGTTTATTATCTACTTCACTTGCTTTGGCAATGTTAACATATGTTTCCCAATACCAATAAAGCCCTTGAATTGAAATGAATTGAATTAAAGTGGACTTGGACAAAGAGAGCTAGAGAGGCAGGGAGAGAGAGACAGAGGTATGAGAGAGGGAGGTATAGTTGAGAGGTAGAGGGAGAAAAGAGTGGGATGGAGGGGCAGAGAGCTGAGAGAGGGAGAGAGGGAGGGCTTAGAGTAAGGAGTACAGAGAGATAGAGATAGAGCTGGGTGAGCTGAGAGGTAGAGCGAGAGAGAGAGACAAAGAAGAGAAAGAGAGCCAAGAGAGAGCGAGAAAGGTGTTATGGTAGATAATATTAAGGCAGCAATGAATCAGCAAATGTTTTCTCTTTCTCTGCCTGAGTGATTGTGTATTTTTTCATGTCTTTTGGAATATAATTAAATAGCAAGGCCTTATAAATAATATCTGGTTAATAGTTTCTGATAATCCAATTTCAATTATACTCACAGTGCAGTGATAGCTATCATAATAGTGTAAAAGTGGACATTTAAATACACAGTGATTGCTGTGTATGATTTCTATGGAGGTGACATGATTGCTGTCATGTGTCTATGACAGATCCCTGACGAAGCTTTGGGGTGATCTGAAATTCAAATGGTATACAATTAATTATACAACACTCAAATGCATAACAATTAATATGCCATATTTTCATGTCCAATAAATATCAAATGAAACTGGATTTAATCTCTTCGCTATTGTAGCGGTCTTTATATGTACCACAGAAGAACCAAGAAATTAAGAGTGACACCACAGCTGTCTTTTTGGGCTTTTATGTACACTACCGTTCAAAAGTTTGGGGTCACTTAGAAAAGTCCTTGTTTTTGAAAGAAAAGCAAATGTTTTGTCCATTAAAATAACATTAAATCGATCAGAAATACAGTGTAGACATTGTTAATGTTGTAAATGACTATTGTAGCTGGAAACGGCAGATTTTTTATGGAATATCTACATAGGCGTACAGAGGCCCATTATCAGCAACCATCACTCCTGTGTTCCAATGCCACGTTGTGTTAGCTAATCCAAGTTTATCATTTTAAAAGGCTAATTGATCATTAGAAAACCCTTTTGCAATTATGTTAGCACAGCTGAAAACTGTCATGCTGATTAAAGAAGCAATAAAACTGGCCTTCTTTAGACTAGTTGAGTATCTGGAGCATCAGCATTTGTGGGTTTGATTACAGGCTCAAAATGGCCAGAAACAAAGCCCTTTCTTCTGAAACTCGTCAGTCTATTCTTGTTCTGAGAAATGAAGGCTATTCCTTGCGAGAAATTGCCAAGAAACTGAAGATCTCGTACAATGCTGTGTACTACTCCCTTCACAGAACAGCGCAAACTGGCTCTAACCAGAATAGAATGAGGAGTGGGAGGCCCCGGTGCACAACTGAGCAAGAGAATAAGTACATTAGAGTGTCTAGTTTGAGAAACAGATGCCTCACAAGTCCTCAACTGGCAGCTTCATTAAATAGTATCCGCAAAACACCAGTCTCAACGTCAACAGTGAAGAGGTGACTCCGGGATGCTGGCCTTCTAGGCAGAGTTTTTCTTAGCAACTCAGCCTAGAAGGCCAGCATCCCGGAATCGCCTCTTCACTGTTGACGTTGAGACTGGTGTTTTGCGTATACTATTTAATGAAGCTGCCAGTTGAGGAATTGTGAGGCGTGGCCGGCGCCGTCGTGGTTTCCCCTCAGAACAATGGCTTTAAGGGAGTCTGGCACTACCAGCTGGTGCCTCTTCTTGCCAACTCTGTCCTTAGATCTTCGGTAGAGAATCCAGTCCTTGATTTCGAATTCCTCCCGATGCTTCAGTGTTCTCAACACTTGGGCAGTCTCATGAGCTCTCTCTCTCCACGAAGGTCTCTTTCTCCTCTCAACGAAGTATGCCACCCGGGCCAGCACCTGGTCCTCCTTCTGTTTTCTTCGTATCGTGTCAGAATAATTACTGGAAGATCCCTTCATTCTGAAGTATGCTGGCAGAATACGGGGCTAATTGTTAGCTACGCACTGGCACACTCACATCCCACCCAAGACAGGATTCCAAAACTGCTTTCACTCCTTCAGGAGAGACTTGAGCCAGGATCTCGTCTCTTTGGATGTTGACTGACAGTTTTAATGCTTTCTGGATGCTCTGAAGTCATATGCTCTGCTCCATACTTTGGAACTCACTTGCCTTCCTACCCTGACGAATGGCTGTCGACTAAGCAGGTCTGCTGGGACATTCTGGGGCCTGGGGATGTACTTTAAGTCAAAGTTGAAGGGGGCCAGTTTAGAGACCCACTGTTGCTCACATGCGTTTAACTTCAGCTTCGTCATTATATACTGTACAAGTCAAAAGTTTGAACACACCTATTTATTCCAGGGTTTATCTTTATTTTTACTATTTTCTACATTCTATAATTAACATGAAACTATTAAACTATGAAATAACACATATGTAGTAACCAAAAAAGTGTTAAACAAAATACATTTTAGATTTTAGATTCTTCAAAGTAGCCACCCTTTGCCTTGATGACATCTTTGCACACTCTTGGCATTCTCTCAACCAGCTTCACCTGGAATGCTTTTCCAACAGTCTTGAAAGAGTTCCCACATATGCTGAGCACTATCTGCTTTTTCTTCACTCTGCGGTCCAACTAATCCCAAACCATCTCAATTGGGTTGAGGTCGGGTGATTTTGGAGGCCAGGTCATCTGATTCAGCACTCCATCACTCTCCTTCTTGGTCAAATAGCCCTTACACAGCCTGGAGGCTACACGATTTTCCTATTTCCATGAAGAGGGTTAAAGGATTATTACCACTACCTCATTGCTAGATGAGATGACAGCCACAGAGAATACTGGAACGAACTTGAACAAGGCTTACAGAGACTTGCAACACCTTATGGAGAAAGACAACAAACTTGACCTCAATTCTATCACCTTGTCTGACTATTGGAGGAAATGCCTAATCCCCAGAGGACTCTGCATTATGAAGTTTCCAGCTAATGGAGCGCAAGGTAAAACTGAATTTAGAGATGGGAGGTTATTCTGAACAAGTGTTATTTTGACTTAATGCTGCTTCTAATAGAGGAAGCTAAAAAGGAGAGACAAGAAGTCCAAACCAAAATTGAAGAAGTAAAAAGAAAAATCACAGAACACAGTGACAATTCTAACAAAGCACAATTTGATGAGATTTTGAAAGAGAAAATAGACACATTCACTCTGACATTGATGCAAGACAAGCTAATAAAATATAGAAGACATTAAATAGACTACAGAGATGGCAAGGCCTGGAGAAAACTGTGTTTGTTGACACAGCTTCTAAAAAGGAGTATCAAGCATTTCATTAACTACAAAACCACTCATGTCATCTACAGATTGGAATGTCCACAGTGCAAGGTGTTCTACATTGTACGGACAAAGAGACGCCTTCAGGACCGCTTAGCGGAACACAAGTACGCCATATGGGTAGGCAATGAAGACTACCCCATGGAAAGGCACTACAAGTTTTCACACATTGGTAACCCTGCCTCCCTACAAGCTATGGGCATTGATCATACTCCGGCCTCAATTAGAAAAGGGGACCATCTTAAACAGCTAAACCAAAGGGAAAGTTTTTGGAATTACTAACTACAGGCCACCAAGTACCCTGGTTTAATTTAAGTTATGGATTTCTCACCTTTCTGTAGGGTCGTGATAGGTCTATTTGCTGTCATCTAGTGGACATTTTTGCTCTATTGCCCTCAGCTATGTTCAGACTGTTGTTGTCCATGTTTGCTGTGTTTTAGGGTACAATGGAATAGATGGCTCTCCTATTCTTGGCACTTTGCCCAGTCCTATTCAAGGTTGGAACTACCTTTCTAGGGGTTCTGAGGCTTCTAGCTTGGAGTTGCATTTTTGATAACATATTTGCAGTATTTCCCTTTTTAATGTGTATAGTATTGCTACTAGGTGTTGTCCAATGAATGCTGTAACCACTCCCTCTTCAAAACCGGGCTGATTGGAAAAAGCTATTCAAAAGAGGACATTGTACTATCATTTTTTTGTACTCCCTGACGAAGGCCATGCAGCTGAAACGCGTCAGAGTTTTTAAACTTTGTTTTCATTGAACATGCCATACAAATAAGGCATTTTAATTAATTATATGTAGTGCCTTGGTCCTCCTTTCTTTTTGACAGCCTGGAAGTGTGTTGGATCATTGTCCTGTTGAAAAACAAAATATAGTCCCACTAAGCATAAACCACATGGGATGGCGTATAGCTGCAGAATGCTGTGGTAGCCATGCTGGTTAAGTGTGCCTTGAATTCTAAATAAGTCACAGACAGTGTCACCAGCAAAGGAACCCCACACAATCACACCTCCTCATCCATGCTTCACAGTGGGAACCACACATGCGGAGATCACCTACTCTGCATCTCACAAAGACATGGCGGTTGGAACCAAACATCTCAAATTTGGACTCATCAGACCAAAGGATAGATTTCCATCAGGCTTATGTCCATTGCTCGTGTTTCTTGGCCCAAGCAAGTCTCTGTGTCCTTTAGTAGTGGGTTCTTTGCAGCAATTCGACCATGAAGGCCTGATTCACACAGTCTCCTGTGAATAGTTGATGTTGAGATGTGTCTGTTACTTGAACTCTGTGAAGCATTTATTTGGGCTGCAATTTCTGAGGCTGATAACTCTAATTAACTTATGCTCGGCAGTATAGGTAACTCTGGGTCTTCCTTTCCTGTGGCGGTCCTCATGAGAGCCATTTTCATCATAGCGCTTGATGGGTTTTGTGATGACACTTGAAGAAACTTTAAACGTTCTTGAAATGTTCCGCATTGAATGACATTCATGTCTTAAGGTCCTGGAGTGGCCTAGCCAGTCTACAGACCTTAACTTCTTAGGGAGTGGTGGGGCGCTAGCATGGCGCCAAATTCAAAATCCAAAAGTTGAATTATTAAACATGCATCAATATACAAGTGTTGCATAGTCATCAAAAGCTCTGCTTCTTGGCAATATCACAGCTTTCAAAAAGGCTTTACGGCAAAAGCACCACATTTGATTGTTTGAGGATAGCACCCCACATATTTTTCTCATTAGCATAAATTCATAAGCCATCATGGTTCACACAGAACACATTTCACAGCGAAAACAAATCAATTACCTTTTGACGAACTTCTGCTGAGGGCTTCCCAAGTGTCCAACGAAGACAATCCATGGTTCTTTTGTTAGAAAAAGTCATTTATTATATACATAAATCTCCGTTTGGTTGGCGCGTTATAATGAGAAAATACAGCGTCGACTCGTCCATTGAAACGTGAAGAGAACTTGTTCAACTTATACCTATAAACTTGTCCAAGAACAATCAAACATAATTGTAAATGTATCATTAGGAACACTTTTATGTATATGTTGTATAATATTTCAACCGGAATATAAACTGGGCGATAAAAAAGGAAAAAACCACAGAGCGCGCAAGCCGTGAACGCGCGTTTTACTCTTGTTGACATCTGTGTGGACACTTCCTAAATCTTCTTCTTCTATCCTCTAAAGCAGCTAAAAAGAATCAAAACACTGTCTCGAGACTGTTGACATCCAGAGGAAGCAATAGGTACTGCATTCATATGCCCTTATATGGGCATTTTCCTAAGGGAGGGGTTCCAAATGAGGCAATGTGTCAAAACCACTTTTTCCAGGACAGAAATTCCTCAGATTTTTGCCTGCCATATCCGTTCATATCCGTTCTGTTATACTCACAGACACTTTTACAAACTTCAGAGTGTTTCCTATCCAATGGTACTAAATATGTGCATATCCTATTTTCTGGGCCTGAATGGGAGGCATTTTACTTTGGGCACGCCAGGCTCTCCAAAACCGTCACCTCATGCGCTGCTCCCAAAGAACTTAATCCCATAGAAAATCTGTGGAGGGAGCTGAAGGTTAGAGTTGCCAAACGTCAGCCTCGAAACCTTAATGACTTGGAGAAGATCTGCAAAGAGGAGTGGGACAAAATCCCTCCTGAGATGTGTGCAAACCTGGTGGCCAACTACAAGAAACGTCTGACCTCTGTGATTGCTAACAAGGGTTTTGCCACCAAGTACTAAGTCATGTTTTGCAGAGGGGTCAAATACTTATTTCCCTCATTAAAATGCAAATAAATTTATAACATTTTTCACATGCGTTTTTCTGGATTTTTTTGTTGTTATTCTGCCTCTCACTGTTCAAATAAACCTACCATTAAAATTATAGACTGATCATTTCTTTGTCAGTGGGCAAACGTACAAAATCAGCAGGGGATCAAATACTTTTTTCCCTCACTGTACTTACGGAGTGGTGTCTAGAGACTGTTGACATCCAGTGGAAGCAATAGGTACTGCAATCTTACTCCCATATATAGCTGTTTTCAATAGGGAGGGGTTCAAAATGAGGCAAATGTGTCAAAAACACTTTTTCCAGGACAGAAATTCCTCGGGTTTTCGCCTGCTATATCAGTTCTGTTATACTCACAGACAATATTTTAACACTCAGAAACTTCAGAGTGTTTCCTATCCAATAGTACTAATTATGTGCATATCCTAGTTTCTGGGCCTGAGTGGCAGGCCTTTTACTTTGGGCACGCCAGACTCTCCAAAACCGACACCTCAGCTGCTGCTCCCTAAGAAGTTAAACAAAGACATCACGATGATAAACCATGCTAAGTTCGGCATTGATATTTTAAAACCTCTTAGATGTAAAGTCCCCTGTTTTGGAGAACTGAATGGTTTTGGTAACGGTTCTGACCGTCATTTTTGCTTATAAATCGATCATAAATCAAAATTGCTTGCGTTGAGCGGTAGCCCAGATGTATGTCTCTTTTGCCTGTGTGAAGCAGGATGTGAAATCTGACACCACTTGAAGCTGGTATGTCCCTCCTACCATCTCATTTGCTCTTCCAATTGTCCATCAACTCCTGGCTGAACCCTACACCACAGCCACTAACAACATATCTCTGGAATCCTTACGTCGTAGCGCAGCAGGAGAGAGTGGTTCTGTCGCTGTAGCACATTCAGAGAACGATTTATAGCCAGAAATCTAAAATAATTCATATATTTTAAACAAAAACACTTTCTGTTGGTCATAGATGGACAAGATTAATATGAGATGAAAGGCGAGTTCCTAACGAGTTCAGGAAGCCAGAGCTCTGCGAGACAGGCCAGAGGTTTTGATCAAGAGACCTTTAGAAATTATGCACATTTTCTTTAACACTAAACATACAAATGTGTATTTTACAGTTATAAGGAAATGTATCTTATAGTTAGTTGTTTTATAACTTTGTTATACTATATTTAGAAAGCATATAAGTCATTTTAAGCCTTATTCATACAGTTCTGTTAAATAGGAAATACGTAATATAAAATAAACAATTTTTTTATGTTTTTATTGTATTTGTACACTGTACTTGAGCTTGTTCTCAAAAGTGACTACACCTCAGCTATTTTTACCAGAAAGGTTAGATTTTAACCTTGGAGTTTGCAGCATTACTAGTCATTGTTTATGATAAATAATTACTTTTGGTGATTATGTAGTTTACATTTTTAATAACATTTAGTTACATTTAACTGGTTAAGAAATAAGGAAGTTCTTAACAATTCACCTATTTTACTACGTAACATTAATGCTTAAAATATTAATAAAAAAATCTTATCATTGACTAAAAGTCAGATTCACTCAAAATGTGGTCCCTAAAGAGTTTGAGAAAATAATGTTGAAGCATTCAAAGATGGCCACACTATACCAGTAGAAGCATAATAGCACAATACCCTATATATACAAAAGTAGGTGCACAACCCTTCAAATTAGTGGAGTTGGCTATTTCAGCCACACCCGTTGCTGACCGGTGATTCAAATCGAGCACACAGCCATGCAATCTACATAGAAAACCTTGGCAGTAGAATGGCCTTACTGAAGAGCTCAGTGACTTTCAACGTGGCACCGTCATTTTTATTTATTTATTTTATTTTACCTTTATTTAACCAGGTAGGCTAGCTGAGAACAAGTTCTCATTTACAACTGCGACCTGGCCAAGATAAAGCACAGCAGTTTGATACATACAACAACAAAGAGTTCCACATGGAATACACAGACATACAGCCAATGATACAGTAGAAAAAAAAGAAGTCTATATACAGTGAGTGCAAATGAGGTAAGATAAGGGAGGTAGGGCAACAAATAGGCCATGGTGGCAGGGTAATTACAATATACCAATTAAACACTGGAATGGTAGATGTCCAGAAGATAAATGTGCAAGTTACTGGGGTGCAAATGAGCAAGATAAATAAATACAGTATGGGGATGAGGTATTAGGATGGGCTGTTTACAGATGGGCTATGTGCAGGTGCAGAGATCTGTGAGCTGCACTGACAGCTGGTGCTTAAAGCTAGTGAGGGAGAGATGAGTCTCCAGCTTCAGTGATTTTTGTAGTTCGTTCCAGTCATTGGCAGCAGAGAACTGGATGCCACCTTTCCAACAAGTCAGTTCGACAAATTTCTGCAGCTGCTAGAGCTGCCCCGATCAACTGTAAGTGCTGTTATTGTGAAGTGGAAATGTCTAGGAGCAACAACTGCTCAGCTGCGAAGTGGTAGGCCACACCAGCTCACAGAACGGGAACGCTGAGTGCTGAAGCGCGTAAATATTGTCTGTCTATGGTTGCAACACTCACTACCGAGTTCCAAACTGCCTCTGGAAGCAATGTCAGCACAATAAATGTTAGTTGGGAGCTTCATGAAATGGATTTCTATGGCCGAGAAGCCGCACACAAGCCTAAGATCACCATGCGCAATGCCAAGCGTCCGCTGGAGTGGTGTAAAGCTCACTGCCATTGCTCACTGCCACTGCTCACAGCAGTGGAAACCCCTTCCTCTGGAGTAATGAGTCACGCTTCACCATCTGGCAGTACAACGGACAAATATGGTTTTGGCGGATGCCAGGAGAATGCTACCTGCCCCAATGCAGAGTGCCAACTGTAAAGATTGGTGAAGGAAGAATAATGGTTTGGGGCTGTTTTTTATAGTTTGGGCTAGGCCCCTTACTTCCAGTGAAGGGAAATCCTAACGCTACAGCATACAATGCCATTCTAGACGATTCTGTGCTTCCAACTTTGAGGTAACAGTTTGGGAAAGGCCCTTTCCTGTTTCACCATGACAATGGTTTGTCGAGATCGGCGTGGAAGAACTTGACTGGCCTGAACAGAGCCCTGACCTCAACCACATCGAACACCTTTGGGATGAATTGGAACTCCAATTGCAAGCCTAAATGCCCAACATCAGTGCCCGACCTCACTAATGCTCTTGTGGCTGAATGGAAGCAAGTCCCCGCTGCAAGTCAATATTCTAAAGTATGCAAAAAATACTTTACAAATCCTATTTTCATGAACCATAAGACCAAATAACATGAAATCAGAGTGTTGGCCCATGATAAATTTCTTAACTTAGTTTGAGAAAAGCTAAGGGATTGGTCAATGAGGGCTGAGTTATTGACAAATCAAAAGTCTGACTTTACGTGTCCATTTAAACTACTGTAAATCCACTCCACGGTTGTCTATGAACTTCAAACTTGTCATCGGTATCATTGGAGTCCCTGAAATGAATTTGGTTTTGATATCTCAAAAAACAAGGAAACTATTAATAGTCAAAATCATCTGCAATCATCTTCTCCTGATATGTCAGATTCACTTCAGATGTTGTATTTAGACCTTTACATCAGTATTTAATGGTTTTGAGAAAACGTAGTTGCTGCATTCAAATATGGCCACACTGGACCTATAGATTGTTAGTGCATATGCAAAAAATACTAAAACAATCTTCTTCTCATGGACCATCAATCAGATTGACTCCAGATTTGGTAAATAGACTCAATTAATTATCATCAAATGAATTTGAGAATGATTAGTTGCTGCATTCAAAGTCGGCCACACTATACTACTACAGTGGTTCCTCCTTTAAAAGTTGTGTCATACTGCATTTAATTGTCAGCCATTTTTTCTGTTACTGGAAGTTAGTGCTAGTTTGACCACAAGAGGGTTCTTTGAGAAGCATTTGATAGTCTTCCGTATTGGCATTACCAGAGACTGGCATATTGGGAGACCGGGGTTCAATTCCCAGACGGGGAGGAATGAGTAGCCTGTCCTTGTAAATAAGAATTTGTTCTTAACTGATTCCTTATGTGTTATTTCATAGTTGTGATGTCTTCACTATTATTCTACAATGTAGAAAATAGTAGAAATAAAGAAAAATCCTGGAATGAGTAGGTGTGTCCAAACTTTTGACTGGTACTTACCTACTTCATTTGATTATTATTATGGTGTTTCTATTCCATGAAAAGCAAAAAAACCTCTGGGTTTCTGTTAGGATGGAACGGAAAATATGGCACTGTACAACATGACGGTCGGCAGTACAGTATTGGGCTATTTGGCTAAAGAATCCCTGTGTTGTGTGGACGGGAGACCAGGGTTCAATCCCCAGATGGGGAGGAAGGAGTTGGCTGTCCTTATAAATAAGAAGTTGTTCTTAACTTCTTTGGGAGCAGCGCACGAGGTGATGGTTTTGGAGAGCCTGGCGTGCCCAAAGTAAAATGCCTCCCATTCAGGCCCAGAAAATAGGATATGCACATATGTAGTACCATTGGATAGGAAACACTCTGAAGGTTCTAAAAGTGTTAACATTGTGTCTGTGAGTATAACAGAACGGATATGGCAGGCAAAAACCCGAGGACTTTCTGTCCTGGAAAAAGTGGTTTTGACACATTGCCTCATTTGGAACCCATCCCTTAGGAAAATGCCCATATAAGGGCATATGAATGCAGTACCTATTGCTTCCTCTGGATGTCAACAGTCTCGAGAAAGTGTTTTGATTCTATTTAGCTGCTTTTAGATTGTAGAAGAAGACGAATAAGGAAGTGGCCACACAGATGTCAATAGAAGAAAATGCGCGTTCCCGGCTGGCGCGCTCTGTGGTTTTTTCCTTTCTTATCGCCCAGTTTATATTCCGGTTGAAATATTATACAACATATACATAAAAGTGTTCCTAAGGATACATTTACAATTATGTTTGATTGTTCTTGGACAAGTTTATAGGTATAAATTGAATGAGTTCTCTTCACGTTTCAATGGATGAGTCGACGCTGTATTTTCTCATTATAACGCGCTGACCAAACAGAGATTTATGGATATAATACATAACTTTTTCTAACAAAAGAACCATGGATTGTCTTCGTTGGACACTTGGGAAGCCCTCAGCAGAAGTTCTTCAAAAGGTAATTGATTTGTTTTCACTGTGAAATGTGTTTTCTGTGAACCGTGAAGGCATATGAATTTATTGTAATGGAAAAAATATGTGGGGTGCTGTCCTCAAACAATCAAATGTGGTGCTTTCGCCGTAAAGCCTTTTTGAAATCTGACAACGCTGTGATATTGCCAAGAAGCAGAGCTTTTTATGACTATGCAACACTTGTATATTGATGCATGTTTAATAATTCAACTTTTGGAATTTGAATNGAATTGTAAAAAGGGGGTTGTGATATTTTTGTCAAGTAGAGGGCAACTTTGAAAACAGACTTCCCCCACACAGGGAGGAGAGGTGATAGGCTTGCAGGAAACCATAAAGCTTTGGGTCAGTATGGTGGAAAAATACAGCCTGTCTGAGCAGATAAGAGATGGGTGGGGTAAGGAATGTTTTAGAAGGGAGTAGCCTATGGTAAGAACTGGTGTGTGTGTGTGTGTGTGTGTGTGTGTGTGTGTGTGTGTGTGTGTGTGTGTGTGTGTGTGTGTGTGTGTGTGTGTGTGTGTGTGTGTGTGTGTATAAAAGGACTGATTTTGCATTTTGAGATCAGAGCTCTCCTGAATAAAATTCTGATCTTTGCAGCTGGGTCTCTGTCTGTTTCATCTTAACCAAAGCTTTACGACCTTTGGGTTACAGATAGAGTAGTTTAATAGAAGTTCATTTTAGAACATTGAGAACAAAATTCTCTTGACAACTGCGCTCTGGTACACTCAGACGAAAGTTCCCTGAAATCATAGTAGATAGCCAGAGTGAATTTACGAAAGCACCCGAATGTCCATTGAGAATGCACAATGACTATACCATTTAGCTAAGCTAAGAATGACGGGAATAATCAAGTCAATAAACGTTGGGTAGTTAGCCAATAGTTATTATACTGTCAAGTTTGATGTATAAATACTCACGGTAGGTAGATAGCTAACGTACCGGTACATGCTGCTGTAATGATAAGGTAACTTATTTGAAAAGTCATTACTTTATTACATTGAGTAGCAAGCTACCGCGAAGATGCTCTCTATCAACTCTGCGGCTTGAGCATGCTTTTGGTGCACAGTCAATAGCGCACTGGACTTCGGGCAAGAAGGTTGAGGGTTCGAAACCTGCTCCCTACTTGTTTCATTTGAAGTAGTGCACAATTATCAGTTTATTATTTGGTTTATATTGCTCATTCATTGTCAGTTAGAGACACAGTAGTGCATTGGGTCCCAAAAGCATAATCAGTGCTCAACTCCCCCTTGGTCGTTAGGGCAAATCTGGTCTGTGAGAGGATGGGGGTTTTTCACACCTAGCTCGGCTACTAGACTATTCTTTAGTAATGCTTGAATAGTCTATTGTTAAGCTATTAGGCCCCCCTCCCGAACTTGCAGCAAATAGATGTATTTTTGTCGAGAGGAAAACTTTTTTATTTTCACTCAAAAATAATTGTTCTGAAAGCAAAAATGAGGCTTGAAAGTAGGAAGTCATAGCGGACACCTACGAAGAAGGACTCCACACATTTCTTGTAAAAAAACGATAATTTTGGCAAGTCGGTTAGGACATCTACTTTGTGCATGACACAAGTAATTTTTCCAACAATTGTTTACAGACAGATTATTTCACTTATAATTCACTGTATCACAATTCCAGTGGGTCAGAAGTTTACATACACTAAGTTGACTGTGCTTATAAACAGCTTGGAAAATTCCAGAAAAGGATGTCATGGCTTTAGAAAATTCTGATAGGCTAATTTATGTAATTTGAGTCAATTGGAGGCGTACCTGTGGATGTATTTCAAGGCCTACCTTCAAACTCAGGGCCTCTTTGCTTGACATCATAGGAAAATCAGTCAAGACCTCAGAAAAACAATTGTAGACCTCTACAAGTCTGGTTCATCCTTGGGAGCAATTTCCAAACGCCTGAAGGTACCACATTCATCAGTAAAAACAATAGTACGCAAGTATAAACACCATGGGATCACACAGCCAACATACCGCTCAGGAAGGAGATGCATTCCGTCTCGTAGAGATGAACATACTTTGGTGCGAAAAGTGCAAATCAAACCCAGAACAACAGCAAAGGATCTTGTGAAGATGCTGGAGGAAACAGGTACAAAAGTATCTATATCCACAGTAAAATGAGTCCTATATTGACATAACCTGAAAGGCAGCTCAGCAAGGAAGAAGCCACTGCTCCATGTAAGGCGAAATGTAAGGCGCCAAATTCAAAATCCAAAAGTTGAATTATTAAACATTCATCAATATACAAGTGTTGCATAGTCATCAAAAGCTCTGATTCTTGGCAATATCACAGCGTTTTCAAAAAGGCTTTATGGCGAAAGCACAACATTTGATTGTTTGAGTATAGCCCCTCTCATATTTTATGCATTAGCATAAATCCATAACCAAAGCGGGTCTCATAAAACGCATAAAATTGCTAATATAAAATCCCTTACCTTTCGAAGAACTTCTACTGAGGGCTTCCCAAGTGTCCAACGAAGACATCCAATGGTTCTTTTGTTAGAAAAAGTCATTTATTATATCCATAAATCTCTGTTTGGTTGGCGCGTTATGATCAGAAAATCCACCGTTGAGTCGCCCATTGAACCGTGAAGAGAACACGTTTTATACCTATAATTATACCTATAAAACAACAAACAAATCAAACATCATTTTTAATGTATCCTTAGGTATCCTTTTATGTATATTTACTGTAATATTTCATCCGGACGATAACGTGAACAATAGGAAAGGAAAATAAAGTGGGGTACGCTCACAATCTCGCGCCCGTCAAACGTTGTTGACAAAAGTGGTCCCTTCACTACTTCCTCTTCCTATCCGTTCTGCTTAGTGCTAGAGCTTCCAGACACTGTATAAAACTCGTTTTTCAAACACTCCACAAATTTCTTGTTAACAAGCTATAGTTTTGGCAAGTCCGTTAGGACATCTACTTTGTGCATGACACAAGTCATTTTTTCCAATAATTGTTTACAGACAGATTATTTCACTTATAATTCATTGTGTCAGACGTTTACATACACTAAGTTGACTGTGCCTTTAAACAGCTTTGAAAGTTCCAGAAAATTATGTAATGGCTTTAGAAGCTTCTGATAGGCTAATTGACATCATTTGAGTCAATTGGAGGTGTACCTGTGTATGTATTTAACCTCTTACAGCTAGGGGGCAGAATTCCTAGTTTCCGCCTGTCTGGCATGCCCAGAGTAAACGGGCTGTCACTCAGGCCCAGAAGCTAGAATATGCATATAATTAGTATCTTTGGATAGAAAAGACTCTGAATTGTCCAAAATAAAATTATGTCTGTGGCTATAACAGAACTGATTTGGCAGGCGAAAACCCGAGGGAAATCCGACCAGAAAAAAAAGCAATTCTGCTCCCATGCTCTTATTTTGAAAAGCTATTGAAAAGCATTGAATCCAGCCACCATTTTCCTATTCCTATGGTGTCCCCTATATGGTAACAGTCTACTATTGATGGCTTTGGGCTTGTATTTTGAAAAATGAATACGTTTTTTCACTTGGAGGAAAGAGTGCGCCTGAAGAAAAACAGTGTTTGGGAGAGTTCTGGGGAGAGCACTCACGTGGGAATTTGCCTTGTCTATTGAACATAGTTGTTTCCGCGTGAAGTTGTATCATTTTATAACATTTTAGACAACCTAAGGATTATATAGAGTCTTTGTTTGACAAAAATAGACAAAGTTTACCGGGAGCAATTTTGACTTTTTTTTCGTCGTTTTGACGGAGGTGTTTCCTGTGGATTCTGAATTCAATGGCGCCGTCTAAACGGCGTTTTTCGGATATAAATATGTACTTTATCGAACAAAACGAACAGCGGTTTTGTAGCTGGGACCTTCCTGATTGAAAACATCAGAAGATCTTAAAAAGTAAGTGAGTTTTTATATCTTTAATTTGTGATTTTGTGTCCCCGGTGCTGGTTGAAAAAACTATTTTTGTGAAGGTGCTGACCTCAGATAATCAAATGTTTTGCTTTTGCCGTCAAGCCTTTTTGAAATCTGACAACAGATTTAGATTACCAAGACCCTAAGCTTTGTAACCATGTGCAACACTTGTATTTCCATGAATGTAAAATATTACAAATTCTTATTTTTAATTTGGCGTGCTTAGTTTTTATCGAAAATGATTCCGGGATCCGGGATCCGTGCGGCAAGAAGTTAAAGGCCTACCTTTAAACTCAGTGCCTCTTTGCTTGACATCATCGGAAAAACAAAAGAAATCAGCCAAGCCCCAAGAAAAAAAATTGTAGACATTCACAAGTCTGGTTCAGCCTTGGGAGCAATTTCCAAACGCCTGAAAATGCGACGTTTATTTGTACAAACATAGTACGCAGGTATAAACACCATGCGACCAGGCAGCCGACATACCACTCAGTAAGGAGACGTGTTCTGTCTCCTAGAGATGAACGTACTTTGGTGCGAAAAGTGCAAATCAATCCCAGAACAACAGCAAAGGACCTTGTGAAGATGCTAGAGGAAACAGGTACCAAGTATCTATATCCACAGTAAAACAAGTCCTATATCGACATGACCTGAAAGTCTGCTCAGCAAGGAAGAAGCCACTGCTCCAAAACCGCCATGAAAAATCCAGACTACGGTTTGAAACTGCACATGGGGACAAAGATCGTACTTTTTGGAGAAATGTCCTCTGGTATGATGAAACAAAAATATAACTGTTTGGCCATAATGACCATCGTTATTGTCGCGGTTCGGTCAACCTAGGTGAGGTATTATCTCCACTAGGCCTTAGATTTCAGTGCACTGGTTTGTCACTGAACTTGAAGTCCACTGGACGGAACTCCTGTTGCTATAACTAGCTCGATGTGTTTCCTGCCTTGTCCGTTGTCACTCTCAGTTTCGATTCCTTCTGTTAGAGATGTGGAGCTTTTGAGTTTTGAACTAGATTTACTGAACCTGGTGCAACTCTGCAGACGGTCAACATATACTACGTGTTCGTATTCCTCCTCTATTTCTGAACCCCTACTTGGTCCAGTGAGAATTAACCCCGATACTGCTCATCGGGATTTCTTCTCGATCTCTGAGCCACTACTCGGCCCGGTGAGTTTTAACCCTGATACTGCTCATCAGTAAGCGTCCTTTACCCTCCTTAGAGTGTAGTTCAACTCTGTGAGAGATCCTACGTTGCTGTGTCTGTCCTAAGTGATTAACTAGACAGGGAGCGGTGGGTCGCTATTCAAAATCCCAAAGTTGAATTATTAAACACGCACCAATATACAAGTGTTTCATACTCATCAAAAGCTCTGTTTCTTGGCAATATCACAGCGTTGTCAGATTTCAAAAAGGCTTTACGGCGAAAGCTCTACATTTGATTGTTTGAGGGCAGCGCCTCACATACTTTCTCATAGCCATGAATTCATTAGCCAGCGTGGCACACACATAACACATTAAACAGCGAAAACAAATCAATTACCTGTTGAAGAACTTCTGCTGAGGTCATCCTAAGTGTCCAACGAAGACAATCCATGGTTCTTTTGTTAGAAAAAGTAATGTATTATATCCATAAATCTCCATTTGGTTCGCGCGTCATAGTCAGAAACGACAGCCTCCACTAGTCCATTGAAACGTGGCGCGAACTCGTTCATCTTATACGTATAAACTTGTCCAAGAACATTCAAANAATAAGACACTGCGCGACTTCTCGGGCGCGTGCCCTGGGTACTGTTGTCATCAAGGGGGGACCCACTTGTTTGGTCGTTTTCTCTGGTCTAATTCAGCCAAAATGGAGGAAAACACCATCTCGAGGCTGGTGACATCATAAGGAAGCGATGTGTACTGCATTCATATGCCCTTATATGGTCATTTTCATGAGGGAGGGGTTCCCAAATGAGCAATGTGTCAAAATCACTTTTTCCAGGACAGAAATTCCTCGGGGTTTTGCCTGCCATATCCGTTCTGTTTCACTCACAGACAAATGGTTAACAGTTTTGGAAAATTCTGAGTGTTTCCTATCCAATGGTACTAAATATATGCATATCCTATTTTCTGGGCCTGAATGGGAGGCATTTTACTTTTGGGCACGCCAGGCTCTCCAAAACCGTCACCTCGGGAGCTGCTCCCTGAGAAGTTAACTCAGTTCAACTCAGCAAATGCCTTTGGTTAGGGTTCAATGGGTTAAACGACCAATTCGCTTTACCACTGTCCCTCTTTTTATTTGAATATTCAGCACAAGTTCAATACAACAGCATTTTATCCAATACCAACAGCCAATGCATACAGTTATTTTCTACGTATTCTCACCTCTATTTCCTACATCAGTTTACAGCGTGTCTAAGATGCATATCATATTTACCAGTTCTCGGTGTGTGATAAGTCCTTGAGAGCGTATAAGAGATGGGTTTCCTCTGGTCCACAGGGTCTATCAATTTGTAAATCTAAACTCAGTGTTGAGTTTCTATCGCCTATACTGGATTTTGCCAATCTATCCTCTCAGAGTCTATCACCCAACCAACATGCCCGTGGCTCAAGATAGAGTCGATCACCCAACCAACATGCCCGCCGCTCGTGTGAGTCTGGACTAGAGGTATTTGTGTGAAGTCGCTCACTTGGCTCCTGGAATGGAGGTGTTTATGTGATATAAACTCAAAAGAGCAAAGACTGAAAACTAATCCTTTATTCAAACTTTGTGCAGATCCATACTCTAAGAGTCGGTCACCCAACCAACATGCCCGCCGCTCGTGAGAGTCTGGACTAGAGGTATTTATGGGATATGAACTCAATAGAGCAAATTAGATCGCTAAGCCAGAGTAAAGGTGTTACACTTGTAAATTTAGTTTTATCAAATTGGTAACAATGTTCTAGTCAGGAAATCTTAGTGTGACGTGAGTCAAGTAAGAGTCTGAGAGAACAATTTTGTGACCCCTACCCTTGGGTCTGTCCATCTTATATACCCTTTCAGATTTCTATGTTAAAATATATCTGCCTGTGTACTCCTACGTGGTTGTACTCCCCAGAGGTTTGTACTCACTTGAGGTTTTATTAATCATTCACATGTCTAATTTCAGCTCCTTCATCAAGCTAAAGCCAAGCTTTTGCTTCTATACTCCCTTGATGTTTGTACTCCTCTGGGGTTGTACTCACGTGAGGTTTTCTTAATCATTTACAGGTCTAAGTTCAGCTCCTTCATCAAGCTACAGCCAAGCTTATTCTGTATCTAGAGGCGGGGGTGTATCCTGTTCTGGGGCGCTCAGAAGCGCTACCATAACAGGACTCACTTCTGCCCAGTTAGGACCTTCCTTATACATTTTCGGGCCTTTTGCTACAGTTATGTTTGGATGAAAAAGGGGGAGGCTTGCAAGCCGAAGAATGTTTTGGGGGTGCATTGCTGCAGGAGGGACTGGTGCACTTCACAAAATAGATGGCATCATGAAAAAGGAAAATTATGTGGATATATTGAAGCAACATCTCAAGACATCAGTCAGGAAGTTAAAGCTTGGTCGCAAATGGGTCTTCCAAATGGACAATGACCCCAACATACTTCTGAAGTTGTGGCAAAATGGATAAAGGACAACAAAGTTTTGGAGTGGCCATCACAAAGCCCTGACCTCAATCCTATAGAAAATTGTGGGCAGAACTGAAAAAGCGTGTGTGAGCAAGGAGGCCTACAAACCTGAGTCAGTTACACCAGCTCTGACAGGAGGAATGAGCCAAAATTCACCCAACTTATTGTGGGAAACTTGCGGAAGCTACCCAAAACGTTTGAACCAAGTTAAACAATTTAAAGGCAATGCTACCAAATACTAATTGAGTGTATGTAAACTTCTGACCCACTGGGAATGTGATGAAAGAAATAAAAGCTGAAATATATACTTCTCTACTATTATTCTGACATTTCATATTCTTAAATAAAGTTGTGATCCTAACTGATCTAAAACAGGGAATTTTTACTAGGATTAAATGTCAGGAATTGTGAAAAGGTGTGTTTAAATGTATTTGGCTAAGGTGTATGTAAACTTCCGACTTCAACTGTAACTCTGGGTCTTCCTTTCCTGTGGCGGTCCTCATGAGAGCCGGTTTCCTCATAGCGCTTGATGGTTTTTGGGACTGCATTTGAAGTCCTTGACATTTTCCACGTTGACTGACCTTCATGTCTTAAAGTAATGATGGACTGTTGTTTCTCTTTGCTTATTTGAGCGTTTCTTGCCATAATATGGACTTGGTCTTTTATCAAATAGGGTTAACTTCTATATTCCAACCCTACCTTGTCACAACACTACTGATTGGCTCAAACCATTAAAAAGGAAATAAATTCCACAAATTAAAATTTTAACAAGGCACACCTGTTAATTGAAATGCATTCCAGGTGACTACCTCATGAAGCTGATGAGAGAATACCAAGAGTGTGCAAAGCTGTCAAGGCAAAGGGTAGCTACTTGGAAGAATCTCAAATATATTTTGATTTGGTTGCTACATTATTCCGTATGTGTTATTTCATCAGTTTGATGTCTTCACTATTATTCTACAATGTCGAAAATAGTAAAAATAAAGAAAACCCTGGAATGAGTAGGTGTGTCAAACTTTTGACTGGTACTATATATATATATATATATATATTTACAAAAAAATCTATAAAAAAAACAAAAAACAGATGATTTCATACATGTTTTGGTGAAAACACTGATGTTTCATTTATGAAATGCATTGTTGCATCATTACTGTTACCCAACATAATTACAGCAGTAAAACTGTTTTGTCATACCAGTTTTGTACAGAATGATATACTACGGCTGTCAGCTAATCAGCATTCAGGGCTCGAACCACCCAGTTCATAATGACAAATAATTTGTGAACTGATATTGACTGCAAGAAACCCAAACAGATTTAATGTTTGACTAAAATATGTTTGGTTCAGAAAACTTGGGGGGTCAAATAAAACCACTCGGGGGCCAAATTCGGCCTGCGGGTTGCCAGTTGGGGAATTCTGCTGTAATCGCAGCAGTTTCATGGAATACAGTTTGTTTTATTGCTTTCCTTTAGCTCAATATACAATAATGTAAAATCACACCAGGATATGAAGACCATTCCAAGACTATTCCTGATTTTGTTATAACCCTCTTACAAACTTCAGAGTGTTTCCTATCCAATAGTGGCATGCATTTTACTTTGGGCACGCCAGACTCTCCGAAACCGTCACCTATGCAGCCGCTCCCTAAGAAGTAAAGAACTCTGATGTCTTATCATTCCAAGCATTCTTCCAAATCAACATGAATGCACTCTCCAATTTTACAAAAGACGAACTAATTGTATTTTTGAATGGTCTGTGTCTTACAAGATTTCTTTGTAAATTCTTCAGAGATTCTTTCATGGTTGATTCTAAAGCTGTGGACTAATCATATTCTCACATGACTACCCCAACCATCACCCAAAACTAAGGTGTATTGGTGCAGCAGGCTAACTTTGTTCACATAATGACTACCCTAACCATCACCCACACTGTAAAGAGGTTGCTATAAATTTGACAGTACCTTACAGGCAGCTCGGTGGCAAATAAAATTCTGTATTTCAAATTACAGTACACCTACTGTAATATAAATACGGTATCAAAGCAAGTACTGTGTAATGACACAGTACAATACCGTAAAACTGACTGTATTATACTGTAAAAAAGTAAATACCACCATAATCGGAAATGAATGGAAGAATGAAATTCATTGAGGGGAAGAGTTTGTATTTCACAGTATTTTACTGTAGTTAAATGTGATTGGTGCAAGCAGGTTGGCTGCTTGATAAAGTGTTCACACATTACAGCATATTATTGAATATTTTGTGTTTTATAACACTTGCACTTCTAGAGTCCTTAAAAAGGGCTAGTGATGGTGAAACAAAGCTACCTGAAGCATTGAGCATTTCCAGCAAATTGCGTCAAAATTAGGTTCATTCATCGAGGCATCGATCAGCGCAGTGTACACTAGTGGCACCTGCTGGTCAAAAAGAAATTGGAAGTGCCAAATTATTATAGAAGACGTCACACACATCATAACAAGTGCGTAGTGTAGCCTTTTGGTCTTCTATAAAAACCAATATCAAACTTTTTTAAGGTTTAAGACTAGCTGCCACTAGCTGACTAACTGTCCCCTTTAGAAAATAGCAGGGCACTATAACGACATATGGGCTAAATTGGTACAGCCTTCTTACAAGCCACGCATTCTTACAAGGCACGCCTCAAAATATGTTAATGAGCCAGAAACAACAATACCATGCACCCAGTGGTGGTCAAAAAGTGTTTGCCAGTCCAACGATACAGTATTGTATTCTGTGGGGTGAATTACAGTACCATTCGAAAAACTGAAATTCTCCCACTGCTGCAGTAAACAATTTAAAATGATTTAACTGTTGATAATACCCCAAATTACCGTATAATTTACAGTTTTCCATTACAGTGCAATACCAAAGGGTTTTAGTGCACCACTGCACTGCAGACATGGTGTAGGCGTACTGCTACACCATTTATTATTTTGGGGAATATGTTGCATTAATTTGTAGTGGGCAGGTCCAGTAGTCTATGTCTGGAACCCCCAGCAAGAGAGGTCCAAAAGAGATCCAAAAACAGAACCTGGGAGTGTGTGTTGGTGTGTGTGTGTTGGTGTGTGTGTGTGTTTATTGCCTTCCTGTGTGTGAGTGAGTGTGATCCATTCTCTTACGTCTCCTGCTACTCTCTGTGTGTGTGTGTGTGTGTGTGTGTGTGTGTGTGTGTGTGTGTGTGTGTGTGTGTGTGTGTGTCACCCCCTGGTCCCCTAACATCCCTTCCGTTACAGCCTCAGAGCCATCTAGGGGCCAGCCTTTGTTTCAGGGCCGGCCTGGTGTAAGATAAAATATTGATTACGTTTTATGCTCTCACAGAAAGGTGATAATGTCTTTCTGTGCCTGTCTCTTCCCTGAGGAGCTAACAGAGCCAACACAGACACAAGATCAATTCCTCAAAGCTATAACAATACAAGCCGTGACCCAGATGCAGACGCGGGAGGCAGATGGTTTGAGCTCTGATATTTATTATAGTCTAAGGGGTAGGCAAAAGGCAGGTTGGGGACAGGCAAGAGTTCATAACCAAGACAGAGTTCAAAACGGTACAGGGCGGCAGGCAGACTCGAGGTCATGGGCAGGCAGAATGGTCAGGCAGGCAACCTTTGGGAAAACTGGGAAAACCAGGAGCTAGGGGAAAACCGCTGGTTGACTTGGCAAACAAGAGGAACTGGCACAGACAGTCAGAAAACACAGGTATAAATACACAGGGGATAATGGGGAAGATGGGCAACACTTGGAGGGGGTGGAGACAAGCACAGGTGGAACAGATCAGGGTGTGACAAAAGCGAGGAGAGAAACTTTTCATAACCATCACTACTGTACACAAACAATGTGGGTGGATTCCCTCTCCCTGTTCTGTATGGCTGATAAAGATGCCCTTTAAACACCAGACAATGGTTTAATGGGGGTTTCAGGGCTAAGATTGCCAGTTGATTGTAGCATTGGATTGATGCTTTATATTACTCCTGAAAACTAGGATCATCACAGTATGCAGTTAGGCATTTTCCTTTCTCTTTGATATGCTTTTTCATACATATGTATGTATATCCGGCCCCTGTGAGACGTATACTACGTCCATTTATCCCAGAGCTTCCACCAAAATATCTCTCACTAACATTTGATAAATCAAGCTTGTTGCTATACTAAGCTCTGACATCCAGCTGACTGCCATACTCATCATAATTGACTTCAACAGCTCACATTCAAAAACTCGAATCCCCTCAACAAGGTATGCTTGAGTTCAGTTGACGACAAATGTTATCGCACTTGACTTACAACCTTATACCATGTCAGCCATCAAATTGCAAGTCAATGAGGTATCGAGTCAAAGCTCTTGAAAATGTTGTGATTAGAGTCAAGACCATACAGCATTTAAAATACCACAATATTTCCACATACTGTAAATACTGTTTGACCAGTTTGTCTGGCCCTCCTCACCTGAGCTTATTATGTGCTAATGATATTTATTTCATTAGCTATTGTATTGCAAATTGTTTTGGTGATTTGGTGATCCCCTACTAAAAATCCCTGTTGCAGAAAACACTTAGTAAATGTATTCCTCCGGGCTTCCTGACCTGCACTCAATCTGATGATGAGTTCTATTCATGGCCTCATCTACATTGCATTCCTCATGGCTCCGTATCCGTTAGTGACGGGAGCTGTGGATCCATTAGCACAGCCAGGTCAGGATGACATTTCAGCTCCGGGAGAAGACGAGCACCACCAACAACGATGCTAATACATCAGCAGGGGGCATTACTGGACACACGCAAACACTAACACATGCAGAAACGCATGTACCAACCAAAGTTGTTAAAGTTGAGGATTTATATTATCCTAATCGAGGTTTAGATAGGCTACTCACATTCCAGTGTTAGAACTCGTAAACAAGGCTGGGATTTCTGTTACTGCACTCTGTGCAGCCAATGGCAATGTCCGCTTTAGGTACAGGAGCAACTTTCACAGCACCAAATACCCTAGTTTCAGACTCCTAATTATCCTTACACCTCTGAAGACACTAGCCCAGGGCATTCCAACACTATTCCTGGACAGCTACCATCCAGAAATGCCTCCTTGCCCGTCCAACACTTTCTCATCACCCAGCCTTTCTAATGTGACTATCCAGGTCTGTACACAAACTCAAAAAAGTTCTGGGACACTGTAAAGTCCATGGAGAATAAGAGCACCTCCTCCCAGTTGCCCACTGCACTGAGGATAAGAAATGCTGTCACCACCAATAAATCCACTATAATTGATAATTTCAATAAGCATTTTTCTACGGCTGGCCATGCTTTCCACCTGGCTACCCCAACCCTGGTCAACAGCCCTGCACCCCCTTCAGCAACTCGCCCAAGCCTCCCATTTCTCCTTCTCCCAAATCCAGTTAGTTGATGATCTGAAAAAGCTGCAAAATCTGGACCCCTACAAATCAGCCGGACTAGACAATCTGGACCCTTTCTTTCTAAAATTATCTGCCTAAATTGTTGCAACCCTTATTACTAGCCTGTTCAACCTCTCTTTCGTGTCATCTGAGATTCCCAAAGACTGGAAAGCAGCTGTGGTCATCCCCCTCTTCAAAGGGGAAGACACTCTTGACCCAAACTGCTACAGACCTATATCTATCCTATTCTGCCTTTCTAAGGTCTTTGAAAGCCAAGTTAACAAACAGATCAACGACCATTTCGAATCCCATGAACCTTCTCCGCTATGCAATCTGGTTTCAGAGCTGGTCATGGGTGCACCTCAGCCACGCTCAAGGTCCTAAACGATATCTTAACCGCCATCGATAAGAGACATTACTGTGCAGCCGTATTCATTGATCTGGCCAAGGCTTTCGACTCTGTCAATCACCACATCCTTATCGGCAGATTCTACAGCCTTGGTTTCTCAAATGATTGCCTTGCCTGGTTCACCAACTACTTCTCCGATAGAGTTCAGTGTGTCAAATCGGAGGGCCTGTTGTCCGGGCCTCTGGCAGTCTCTATGGGGGTGCCACAGGGTTCAATTCTTGGGCCGACTCTCTTCTCTGTATACATCAATGATGTCGCTCTTGCTGCTGGTGAGTCTCTGATCCACCTCTACGCAGACGACACCATTCTGTATACTTCTGGCCCATCTTTGGACACTGTGTTAACCTCTAGGGGATCAGTGGGCGTGCCCAAAAGTAAAATGCCTCCCATTCAGGCCCGGAAAAAAGGATATGCACATATTTGGTACCATTGGATAGGAAACACTCAGAATTGTTAACCATTTGTCTGTGAGTAAAATAGAATGGATATGGCAGGCAAAACCCCGAGGAATTTCTGTCCTGGAGAAAGTGGTTTTCACAGAGTGCCTCATTTGGAACCCCTCCCTCATGAAAATGCCCATAAAAGGGCATATGAATGCAGTACCTATCGCTTCCTCTGGATGTCAACAGTCTCGAGAAAGTGATTTGATTCTGTTTGGATGCTTTAGAGCAGAGAAGAAGAGGAAATCAGGAAGTCTATAGGAGTGGACGCGCGCTCTCGCCAAGCGCGCACTGTGTTTTTTTCCGTCTTTAGAGCTCAGTTTATATTCCGGTTGATTTATTATAGTAAATATACATAAAAGTGTTCCTAAGGATACATTTAAAATGATGTTTGATTGTTCTTGGACAAGTTTATAGGTATAAGTTGAACGAGTTCTAGTCACGTTTCAATGGAGGTGTGGAGGCTGTAGTTTCTGATTATAACGCGCGAACCAAATGGAGATTTATGGATAAAATACATTACTTTTTCTAACAAAAGAACCATGGATTGTCTTCGTTGGACACTTAGGAAGCCCTCAGCAGAAGTTCGTCAAAAGGTAATTGATTTGTTTTCGCTGTGAAATGTGTTATGTGTGTGCCAAGCTGGCTAATGAATTCATGGCTATGGGAAAAGTATGTGAGGTGCTACCCTCAAACAATCAAATGTTGTGCTTTCGCCGTAAAGCCTTTTTGAAATCTGACAACGCTGTGATATTGCCAAGAAACAGAGCTTTTGATGAATATGGAACACTTGTATATTGGTGGATGATTAATAATTCAACTTTTGGATTTTGAATTTGGCGCCTTGCATTTCACCTGGTAGTGTCGGGAGTGGGGCGCTAGCGCCCCAGTGATCCCTGAGAGGTTAACTACCCTCCAGATGAGCTTCAATGCCATACAACTCTCCTTCCATGGCGTCCAACTGCTCTTAAATGCAGGTTAAACTAAATGCATGCTCTTCAACCGATCGCTGCCCGCACCTGCCTGCCCGTCCAGCATCACTACTCTGGACGGTTCTGACTTAGATTATGTGGACAACTAAAAATACCTAGGTGTCTGGTTAGACTGTAAACTCTCCTTCCAGACGCACATCAAACATCTCCAATCCAATCCAGTATACTGCCAAACATACCCTCGTAAAACTGACCATCCTACCGATCCTCGACTTCGGTGATGTCATTTACAAAATAGCCTCCAATACTTTACTCAACAAATTGGATGCAGTCTATCACAGTGCCATCCGTTTTGTCACCAAAGCCCCATATACTACCCACCACTGCGACCTGTACGCTCTCGTTGGCTGGCCCTCGCTTCACACTCGTCACCAAACCCACTGGCTCCAGGTCATCTACAAGTCCCTACTAGGTAAAGCCCCCCCCTTATCTCAGCTCGCTGGTCACCATAGCAGCAACCACCCGTAGCACGCGCTCCAGCAGGTATATCTCACTGGTCACCCCCAAAGCCAATTCCTCCTTTGGTTGCCTTTCCTTCCAGTTCTCTGCTGCCAATGACTGGAACGAACTGCAAAAATCACTGAAGCTGGAGACTCATATCTCCCTCACCAGCTTTAAGCACCAGCTGTCAGAGCAGCTCACAGATCACTACACCTGTACATAGCCCATCTGTAAACAGCCCATCCATCCCCATACTGTATTTATTTATTTATCTTGCTCCTTTGCACCCCAGTATCTCTACTTGCACAGTCATCTTCTGCACATCTACCATTCCAGTGTTTAATTGCTATATTGTAATTACCTCTCCACCATGGCCTATTTACTGCCATACCTCCTTTATCTTACCTCATTTGCACTCACTGTATATAGACTATTTATTTTTTCTACTGTATTATTGACTGTATGTTTGTTTATTCCATGTGCAACTCTGTGTTGTCGTGTGTGTCGAACTGCTGTGCTTTATCTTGGCCAGGTCACAGTTGTAAATGAGATCCTGTTCTCAACTAGCCTACCTGGTTAAATAAAGGTGAAATAAATAAAAAATAATTTGTGGAGTGTTTTAAAAACGAGTTTTAATGACTCCAACCTAAGTGCATGTAAACTTCCGACAACTGAATGTGTATGTGTGTGTGTGTGTGTGTGTGTGTGTGTGTGTGTGTGTGTATATATATATATACACAGTTGAAGTCGGAGGTTTGACTTGGCTGCAGCTAATGGGGATCTATAATAAAGACAAATTCTAAATCATTCCATTATATAATAGCCTACTTGTAAACAGTATGTTTGTTATCTACTTAGGGAGTGGTGGGACACTACCCGGTGAAATGCAAGGTGCCAAATTCAAAATCCAAAAGTTGAATTATTAAACATTCATCAATATACAAGTGTTGCATAGTCATCAAAAGCTCTGCATCTTGGCAATATCACAGCGTTGTCAGATTTCAAAAAGGCTTTACGGCGAAAGCACTACATTTGATTGTTTGAGGGTAGCACCTCCAATATTTTTCTCCATTAGCATAAATTCATAAACCATCACGGTTCACACAAAACACATTTCACAGCGAAAACAAATCCCTTACCTTTTGAAGAACTTCTGCTGAGGGCTTCCCAAGTGTCCAACGAAGACAACCCATGGTTCTTTTGTTAGAAAAAGTCATTTATTATATCCATAAATCTCCGTTTGCTTTTTATTTCATTCCAGCTGCATAGCTGTTTATTTTTTGTGTGCAAAAACTTTTTCATTTCTATATTGTAAATACACTTGATTGTAAAAGTTTTGTATATTTTGGTTTGGTCCATCGTGGGGTATCTGTGTTACTGTACCCTCCTATTGTTCTCTCTTGCCTGGCCTTTAGTTAGCGAAGTATGTTGTCCTTGGCTCCTCTATTTTTAAATTGAAAACCGTGGTAATGTTACACGATGTGCTGTTATGGTTGCATACGTTTTGTTAAATATTTACATTGTACATATTGTATGTTAAAGTTTTGTTGAGCTCACTAGCTAGGGTACCATTTGTAACTTGTGGGTACTTGGGACAGTGTTTGAGCTCGCGCAGGTGCCTGAGAGCTGTGACTGCGCCAAGGGCTAACATATTGTGCGTTATCTCTTCGTGCGCAGTTATGTCTTTTATTTTGTCCAAATTGTGTTATATATCATTGTACTTGTATGGTATTGTTGTGTGCTGTTGTGCACCGAATGTGTGCACGCAGCACATGTTATTTATTTTTGGTTGCTGTCTCTTGGAGCTATGGGAGGATGGGCTCATTGTAATGGCAGGAATGGAATAAATGTAACCGATTCAAACATGTGGTTTCCGTATGTTTGATGTGTTTGATACCATTCCATTAATTCCATTCCAGCCATTACAATGTGCCCGTCCTCCTATAGCTCCTCCCACCAGCCTCCTCTATCCAGACAATCTGCATTGCACACTTTTGACTGATCACATATGCTGATTCTACTGTATATTATCTATCCTGTTGCCTAGTCACTTTATCCCTACCTATATGTACATACTCTACATGAACAAAACTATGTTGACACCTGCTCGTTGAACATCTAATTCCAAAATCATGGGCATTAGTTGGTCCCCCCTTTGCTACTATAACGGCCTCCACTCTTCTGGGAAGGCTTTCCAATATGTGTTAGAACATTGCTGCAACAAGAGCATTAGTGAGGTCAGGCACTGATGTTGGGCGATTAGGCCTGGCTCGCAGTCACGTTCCAATTCATCCCAAAGGTATTCAATGGGGTTGAGGTCAGGGCTCTGTGCAGACCAGTCAATTTCTCCCACACTGATCTCGAACAAACCCTTTCTGGATGGACCTCGCTTTGTGCACGGGGGCATTGTCATGCTGAAGCAGGAAAGGGCCTTCCCCAAACTGTTGCCACAAAGTTGCAAGCACAAAGTTGGAAGAATCGTCTAGAATGTCACTGTATGCTGTAGTGTTAAGATTTCCCTTCAATGGAACTAAGGGGCCTAGCCCGAACCATGAAAAAAATCCCCAGACAATTATTCTTTAGAGTTGGAACTATGCATTGGGGCAGGTAGCGTACTCCTGGCAGGTGTGAGGCTGAAATAGCCTAATCCACTCATTTGAAGGGGTGTCCACATACATTTGTATATGTAGTGCAGATAGATAGATAGATAGATCTAATAATTTACAGTTTAAGTAGATCAATGATACAGTATATTGATTATTTCCAAAAAATATCCTACATTTGCCCCAGCTAACACACCTGACTCCAATAATCAACTAATCATGATCTTCAGTTTAGAATTATTTTCAACAGCTGTGTTTGCTAGGGATGGGGAAAAAGTGTGACACCACTCCAGCACAGAGGGCTGGAGTTGACCACCCCTGGCCTACATTTTGCCATTGGTTTAATATACAATTAATTTTTTGACAATAGAAATGGTTCCTTTCTAGCAATAAATGGCACTCCCTAAACCCCCTCACTCACTTGAAGAAGTGTTGATCACTATGTACAGTAGGTGACGGCACATCTTGAACCCCACAGAAAAAGCCTTCAACATGAAGTTATCTTTATTACCATCCTCCATTGAGTTTACATTGATACTTGATAGCCAGTAGCTTTTGGAAAATACAATTCCACAGGCTTTTGGAACTAAAAGTTTAATTGTTTTTGATTTACCGAACAATAATACACTAGCAGCACCCATTCAGTCGATATAGATAGATGGAGCATTGGAATGCAAAGTTTGTTTGCTCAAGTAAGTAACATTACTGCTTTACTTTATCTGTGTGTAGTTTTACTTGTGTAACGTTAAAGTCAATGAGAACAATAACACTAACTAGCTAGCCTAGCTAGTTAAAATTACTTGGCTAGCTTGCCAGCATTAATGTGTTTCTAACGTAAGCTAGCTAGCTAGAAACATGAACTTAGCCATTGCTAGTTAGCTGGCTAAATGATGGTATACGCTGTTAAAGGAAAGGTTTGCCCATTTTGAGTGTTATATTTTTTGTACATCTCTGAGTGATGTTCTATCGATTCCCTGGGTCATTTCATGTTTTCATGTGTATCTGAGATATTAGTGTTCAAACAGGCAGTCCGGACAGTATGACGCTGTGATGAAGTCAGATCGAAAATGTGGCTATTTGCCTCGATAGTACATAATGTCACAATTCCAAAGCTATACGATATTACAGATAGCAAGATTAATTATCTCAATATTTGTAAAGTTCTTGTTGACGAAATCCGTCCTAATGTTGGGTTTTGAGCTAGTGCCCAATAGAGTCCCATTCACTCTTTGGAGACTGCTTCTTGTCTCAGAATGCACCGCATGGCCCTTTGATGTAGCATTGGCAACATTTCCCATCTCCGCAAAAGTATGTCTGCTATTGCGAATGTTAGACTCCGCTCTGTGAGGCAACTGTAGGTTGAACATGGTGAGATTGTAGACTCCTAAATTGATAAAGCAGTTTGTTTAGGCGATTTTACAGCTAACTAGGTACTTTACATGCTGATATTGTCCATGGTATTATTGTGTGTAGCTATGTTTGCTAGCTAGCTAGCTAATCAGCCAGCCTATAGAGAGAGCATTGAATTGTGGATTTTGGAGTCGACTTGAGCTGCAGAAGATTTCTACAACGATTTTCCATTTTGCTTTCAACCTTATTATAACACCAAAATGAAACATTTGTTCAAACATATTAGTGTTATTTAACACTAAATGAAGACCTTTTAGAACCCATAGTGGTTGTCGACTGCCTTTCTTTAACATTCATCAATATACAAGTGTTGCAGAGTCATCAAAAGCTCTGATTCTTGGCAATATCACAGCGTTGTCAGACTTCAAAAAGGCTTTACGGCGAAAGCACAACATTTGAATGTTTGAGGATAGCACCTCTAACATTTATGCATTAGCATAAATTCATAACCAGCGCGGGTCACACAAAACCCATATAAGAGCTAAAATAAATCACTTACCTTTTGAATAACTTCTGCTGAGGGCATCCCAAGTGTCCAACGAAGACATCCAATGGTTCTTTTGTTAGAAAAAGTCATTTATTATATCCATAAATGTCTGTTTGGTTCGCGCGTTATGTTCAGAAAATCCACCGTTGAGTCGCCCATTGAACCGTGAAGAGAACGCGTTCAAATTATACTTATCAACTTTGTCCAAACAAATCAAAAAATGTTTTTATGTATCCTTAGGTATCCTTTTATGTATATTTACTATAATATTTCAACCGGATTATAGCCTGAACGATAGGAAAGGAAAAAACCACAGAGCGTGCGTGACCGTGAACGCGCATGTCATTCTATTGAGTTCTGGGGTCCACGTCTAAATTCTTCTTCTATTGGCTTCTAATTCAACCTAAGGTCATGAAACCCTGTCTAAAGACTGTTGACATCCAGTGGAAGCCATAGGTACTGCAGTCTAGGTCCTAGATAATGTTGAATAAAATAGGCAGCCAGGAGAAAAGGTCATCTACAAAAAAAACTGCAAATCCGGATGGATTTTAGGTACTGCAATCTTACTCCCAGATATGGCTGTTTTCAATAGGGAGGGGTTCAAAATGAGGCAATGTGTCAAAAACACTTTCCAGGACAGATATTCCTCGGGTTTCCGCCTGCTATATCAGTTCTGTTATACTCACAGACATTATTTTAACGGTTTTAGAAACTTCAGAGTGTTTCCTAATAGTACTAATTATGTGCATATCCTGGTTTCTGGGCCTGAGTGGCAGGTAATTTACTTTGGGCACGCCAGACTCTTGAAAACCGACACCTCTGCTGATGATGCCTAAAGAGTTAACTTCTTCAGGAGCGGTGGTGCGCTAGCGCCCCACTCCCGACACTACCCGGTGAAATGCAAGGCGCCAAATTCAAAATCCAAAAGTTGAATTATTAAACATTCATCAATATACAAGTGTTTCTTAGTCATCAAAAGCTCTGCTTCTTGGCAATATCACAGCGTTTTCAGATTTCAAAAAGGCTTTACGGCGAAAGCACCACATTTGAATGTTTGAGGATAGCACCTCACATATTTTTCCCATTACCATAAATTCATAAGCCTTCACGGTTCACAGAAAACACATTTCACAGCGAAAACAAATCAATTACCTTTTGAAGAACTTCTGCTGAGGGCTTCCCAAGTGTCCAACGAAGACAATCCATGGTTCTTTTGTTAGAAAAAGTAATGTATTGTATCCATAAATCTCCTTTTGGTTGGCGCGTTATAATGAGAAAATACAGCCTCCACTCGTCCATTGAAACGTGAAGAGAACTCGTTCAACTTATACCTATAAACTTGTCCAAGAACAATCAAACATAATTGTAAATGTATCCTTAGGAACACTTTTATGTATATATAGTATAACATTTCAACCGGAATATAAACTGGGCGATAAGAAAGGAAAAAACCACAGAGCGCGCCAGCCGGGAACGCGCATTTTCTTCTATTGACATCTGTGTGGCCACTTCCTTATTCGTCTTCTTCTACAAAGCAGCTAAAAAGAATCAAAACACTTTCTCGAGACTGTTGACATCCAGAGGAAGCAATAGGTACTGCATTCATATGCCCTTATATGGGCATTTTCATAAGGGAGGGGTTCCAAATGAGGCAATGTGTCAAAACCACTTTTTCCAGGACAGAAATTCCTCGGGTTTTCGTCTGCCATATCCATTCTGTTATACTCACAGACAAAATGTTAACACTTCAGAGTGTTTCCTATCCAATGGTACTACATATGTGCATATCCTATTTTCTGGGCCTGAATGGGAGGCATTTTACTTTGGGCATGCCAGGCTCTCCGAAACCGTCACCTCGTGCGCTGCTCCCTAAGAAGTTAAATGACTATAGCGGCCGCTAACGGCCTTGTTTTTTAATAATATCTGTGTCAATATTGCCTAATTTTCTTGCTAACATCCTGTCGTATTTCTGTGGCTGTTATCAACCAGAAACAGGGTATGCTCTCATTTTACTTTTCAACGTCAGTGTTTTGCTGTATATAGTCAGCTAACTAGTTGGTTGTTTTGTACAGCTTCTATCGATGCAATTCAATTGGAAACTGTCCCAGCTTCGAGACAGAGAGAACACACTACTCTGGACCCTGATAAATGAGAACTAATCTATTCTGTCAGTGGTATCTCCATACGGGGATATTAACAGGCACATTGGCATAGCTAAAGTCTATATATACAGTGAGGGAAAAAAGTATTTGATCCCCTGCTGATTTTGTACGTTTGCCCACTGACAAAGAAATGATCAGTCTATAATTTTAATGGTAGGTTTATTTGAACAGTGAAAGACAGAATAACAACAAAAAAATCCAGAAAGACGCATGTGAAAAATGTTATAAATTGATTTGCATTTTAATGAGGGAAATAAGTATTTGACCCCTCTGCAAAACATGACTTAGTACTTGGTGGCAAAACCCTTGTTGGCAATCACAGAGGTCAGACGTTTCTTGTAGTTGGCCAGCAGGTTTGCACATATCTCAGGAGGGATTTTGTCCCACTCCGCTTTGCAGATCTTCTCCAAGTCATTAAGGTTTCGAGGCTGACGTTTGGCAACTCGAACCTTCAGCTCCCTCCACAGATTTTCTATGGGATTAAGGTCTGTAGACTGGCTAGGCCACTCCAGGACCTTAATGTGCTTCTTATTGAGCCACTCCTTTGTTGCCTTGGCCGTGTGTTTTGGGTCATTGTCATGCTGGAATACCCATCCACGACCCATTTTCAATGCCCTGACTGAGGGAAGGAGGTTCTCACCCAAGATTTGACGGTACATGGCCCGTCCATCGTTCCTTTGATGCGGTGAAGTTGTCCTGTCCCCTTAGCAGAAAAACACCACCAAAGCATAATGTTTCCCCCTCCATGTTTGACGGTGGGGATGGTGTTCTTGGGGTCATAGGCAGCATTCCTCCTCCTCCAAACATGGCGAGTTGAGTTGATGCCAAAGAGCTCCATTTTGGTCTCATCTGACCACAACACTTTCACCCAGTTGTCCTCTGAATCATTCAGATGTTCATTGGCAAACTTCAGATGAGAATGTATATGTGCTTTCTTGAGCAGGGGGACCTTGCGGGCGCTGCAGGATTTCAGTCCTTCACGGCGTAGTGTGTTACCAATTGTTTTCTTGGTGACTATGGTCCCAGCTGCCTTGAGATCATTGACAAGATCCTCCCGTGTAGTTCTGGGCTGATTCCTCACCGTTCTCATGATCATTGCAACTCCACGAGGTGAGATCTTGCATGGAGCCCCAGGCCGAGGGAGATTGACAGTTCTTTTGTGTTTCTTCCATTTGTGAATAATCGCACCAACTGTTGTCACCTTCTCACCAAGCTGCTTGGCGATGGTCTTGTAGCCCATTCCAGCCTTGTGTAGGTCTACAATCTTGTCCCTGACATCCTTGGANTTGGCCATGGTGGAGAGTTTGGAATCTGATTGATTGATTGCTTCTGTGGACAGGTGTCTTTTATACAGGTAACAAACTGAGATTAGGAGCACTCCCTTTAAGAGTGTGCTCCTAATCTCAGCTCGTTACCTGTATAAAAGACACCTGGGAGCCAGAAATCTTTCTGATTGAGAGGGGGTCAAATACTTATTTCCCTCATTAAAATGCAAATCAATTTATAACATTTTTCACATGCGTTTTTCTGGATTTATTTGTTGTTATTCTGTCTCTCACTGTTCAAATAAACCTACCATTCAAATTATAGACTGATCATTTCTTTCTCAGTGGGCAAACGTACAAAATCAGCAGGGGATCAAATACTTTTTTCCCTCACTGTATATAGAGAGAGAGCACAATTGACCACAATATTTGTTGCTCCTCTTCTGTTCCTCTAGGTCAGTGAAGGCTCCTCAGAGGAGGAAGGGGAGGACCATCCTCCTCAGTGAATTTCATAAATTTAAATTGTAAAAAATCTCAACAGCACTCTGTAGGGTAGCACCATGGTGTAGCTGGAGGACACCTAGCTTCCATCCTCTGGGTAGAGTGACTTCTTTTTCCCAGGAGGCTCATAAGCTACAGCAAGATAGTGCTGCTAAAATGTGGTGAGTAGTTAATTCAAAGAGAGAGAAAGGCAATAGTTTAACAGTTTTGAACATATTAATTTATTCCAAAATGAAGGAGAAGAGAGAGAGAGAGAAATAATCTTTATTGGGTTTGGGAGCCCACACTCATACAAAACCATAGTTACACATCAATTAAAAACACAACTCCAAATCCTCCTCCACAGTAACTGAACACAACAGCCTCTGAATACCCCATATACTCATAAACAGATCAATATTATTGACTAGTTTATAATAGGCAAACTCTAGCCTCAGTCTCGCTGCCAACATTCCCTCCAGCATTCCCACCACATCCACAGACCCCTGTCCCCGAATACTGTTCTTTTGGGTCTTCTATACTGCTAATTTAGCTGCCCCTAACACAAAATTAAGCAAAATTACTACACCCCTTTGACTAAACCTGTACTTTAGCCCAAATATAAACAGTTGAGTAGTGTGTGTGTGTGTGTGTGTGTGTGTGTGTGTGTGTGTGTGTGTGTGTGTGTGTGCGCCTGTTGACCTGTGTTCCCACCTCTGTCTAATGAGGGCCTGCCATTGGACCAGGCTCAGACCCACTCTGGATGGATGGGAGTTCAGTAGTGTGGTATGCTAAAGTCTTTCTGATTTAACAGAGTAATAGCACAATTGGAGACATCAAAGATAAGTCTGTTGTCCTAATGCATGTAAAGTGTTGTTTTACCCAAATTATTTATTTACAGTTCTTGGATAAACTTTTCTCCAACAAGCAAAACCAGAGAATAACCCCCCCAAAAACGACATCAAAGTGTCTAGTGATTAAGGAGAAACACACATCATCACAAGGGCCATCTGCACACATGATGAACACAAGTTTATTCTGATTATTCAAGGCTAAAAGGGAAGGAGGCTGCAGGTAGCCTAGCGATTAAGAGCATTGAGCTAGTTAACGAAAGGTCGCTGGGCTGATTCCCCAAGCTGACTACGTGAAAAATCTGTCGATGTGCCCTTGAGCAAAAATCTAAATCTGCTTTTATATTGGTGGAGCCAGTGCTTAACTTCTTAGGGTGCGGCAGCTGAGGTGTCAGTTTTGGAGAGTCTGGCGTGCCCAAAGTAAAAGGCCAGCCACTCAGGCCCAGAAACTAGGATATGCACATAATTAGTACTATTGGATAGGAAACATTCTGAAGTTTCTAAAACAGTTACAATATTGTCTGTGAGTATAACAGAACTGATATAGCAGTTAATTCATAATTCAACTTTTGGATTTTGGATTTGGCGCCTTACATTTCACCAGGTAGTGTCGGGAGTGGGGCACTAGCGCCCCACTGCTCCCTAAGTAGTTAAAAGTTGCGAGCTTGCACCGCAGGGCTTAGAGGTACCCGGCGTCACAGCTTCATTGCTCCAGACAACTACAAGGGGGAGTTAGAGCACTCATTATGCATTTGGGTCCCAAGGTTTTTATATGACCAATCATATCGAGTGGTTCCAATGACGAATTTGATGCGAGCCACCTGTCCCTGGGGCTTTCTTCAACAAAGATGGCTGACAAAACATTACGGTGGAACCAAATGTAAGTAGTTATAACGTCATAACGAGTCAAGCAAAAAATTTACAATTGAGATGACAAACGTTTGTGCATATTTTTTTGTCATAAAGTTAATTCACGAAAATCGCTATTTACCAAGTTATCTGACTAGCTAACATTAGCCAGCTAGCTAGCTAGCTAGTGTTATGACAGGAGTGTTGTTTAATGTTTTAGGGACTCCTGAGAAAGTCAGCAAACCAGGCTGTTGTCTTGTGAAACAGTGGATTTAAAGAATCTAGCTAGCTAAAGCATTTACTGCAAATTGAATGTACAATTGTGTAAGCTTGCCTTGCAATGCAGCTGAAGTAACATAGCTAGCTAACTATCTACTTGTGTATTCTGTAGTGGAGGATGAAAATAACTGTATGCCTATGGATGTGTAGCTAACTACAGTTTGTAGCCGATCTGTGTATGGACCCTAAAACGTTCTGAACTAATATTCATACCAATCTATGAACCTCAGCTATCATAGTTGTTGTATCAACTTAAAGTATGAATGGCATTAATGAAGGCTATGGATAGAGTAGAATATAATAATTGTATTGTGCCAAGGATGCAAGTCCTATATACATGTAGTTATACAGTAGTTATTACCACGCATGAGATTCCCACATTCTAGCCTGTACATTGAATATATTCACTGAACATGTACTCTTCCTTGGCAAATAGGTGCGGTTCAGGTATGAATCTCTGAGACATTATTTTTCAGTCATATCAAACTCCATTATTTGAATGATGCTGTGTCTGCATGTATGTTTTTCTATTATACACTTCACCAGTGTTTACCACTCCTGCTCCTGGGACATCAATGATTACCCATTGTAACTATGCAATAGACTAGAAACATGATTGATTAGTAATACATATACACCAACAACAAAAATACTATGCATATCTAACTCCCTTCATCTGCATTAATCTGAGGACACAGGATAGTATTTCAATGAGAAACTTAACTTCAACCAGTGGAGAATGTGAAACGCTTTATTGCAAGAAGTTCCTTATCCAGGCGTTATAAATACATAATACATGCATTATAATTATGATAATTGTAATATTATATTATGAATATAAATTCTATCTGTACTTGAATGCACATGTGGTGTGCATTATAAAATGAGGAAGAAAGACGAGGTGGGGAGAGAGTTGTAGAAGACAAAGGGAAAGAGGTAAGGACAGCGGCAGACAGCATATGATTAATGAATTACAGTGCTACCCTAATATTCTTTCAGTTCATCACAATTGCTGTGTCTCCTAACCAGCTATGGGCCCCCAGTTGGCCCAAAGGTTATCTTAAGAGCGGGTGAGGTGGCGATGACGGGACAGGCAGAGAGGAAGAGAGAAAAAGAACACAGAACGGTTTAATTACCTCTAGTTATGGACACTTTTGCCAGCAAAAAAGCTTCCACAGCCTTTTCCTCGGACAGTGAACATCTGGCAATATCTACATTTTCGACACCTTGATCAGCTCGCTCTCTGAAAGTAAAGGAAATAGCTTATTTTTTGTAGATATGAAAACAATAACTGAGATATGACCGTTCAGTCTAAAGCAGCAGATGTCATTTTCAGGATATGTCAATACAGCACAGAAAGCTTAACACCAGACTGGTATTGTGGTTGTTCATTAGGTGATGGGAAATATGCAATGATACCTGCACCATCTTAGATTAATTCAACTGAAAATGGCGAGAACAGGCGTTCGAAGCTAAATGCTATTGGTAAGCTTGAGATAAATCATGCAATTATTAATCATTCTGCGGTATGTAGTATGTAATATAGTAGAATGTTATGAACCGACACTGAATCATAGGAGCTATAAAAAAGGTGGGCGGAAGAACGCCCAGTGCTGTTTACCTGAGATGCCATCATCACACAGTCCTTCTTCATAGTGGTCCGCTATGACTTCCTTTGTCAGAAAAAAGTTGCTAATAAAAAAAGTTTTGCTCTAGACAAAAAGGCACAAATGTACCTCCATAGCATATAATAATTTGCCTGTGAATAACCACACCTTCATACAAGCGTGCTACTGTATGCAGAATTCTTGTTGTGACTGGACTGATGCTTAGAATTCCATTTTGCCTAAATGGCACAAAAAAATGTATACCTTTTTATTTTACCGCTACAATCTGTTTGTCGGAAGAAACTGGAAAAAAACTACTTGTGTAGAAAGTAAACATCTGCACCTCGATGGTGTCAACTGTGCTTATGTCTGCGTAATGAGAAGTAGGAAAAAAAATTTAACATATGACTATTTCTGGTCTAGGGATCGATGACAAACGAGCTCGCTGCCCAGACTTACATATTTACAAAGAGAGTCTCCTGATTAAAATGGTGCCCAACTTGAAAAAATCTAAATATGCACAGTGAGATATTTGGCGAAATAGGCCGGCATGCCTCTCCAAAGGAAAACAATGGGGGGAGCTCAGTGTTCCAAGGGCAAAAAGTATTTTGGGGCTAGCAGTTGATGACAACCGAGCTAGCTGCCCAGGCTTACATAATTAGAAAGAGGAGATTCTCATTATTAAAATGGCGGCCGACTAGAAAAAATCGAAATATACACATTGCGAGATATTTGGCGAAATAGACAGACATGCCTATATTTCCTCTATAGGAAACAATGGGAAGACCACAGAGTTCCAATATTATGTTTTTGTTGTTTGCATTTTAACTATAAAACAACGTGAGCAGGTCTCATTGCCAACAATAGCGAAGCAGGCATTGTGACGTTGAACAATAAACTGGGAATAGAACGTTCGGAAGGCGAGTTTCTGCCACAGTGCTCAATAGAACTAATAGGAGCTGGCCTGTTTTTTCGAGATTACTTCAAAACGACGGCAAGCAGCTGGGAAATATGGTCATATTATGAAACTGGGCTCCATGGCGGATGAAATGAACTAGTTTTTATCAGAAAAGAACGTTGTTAAAAATGTAATGTGTCCAGCCTACTATCTATAAGGATTTCAGAGCACTCTCGTCTGAGTGTACCAGAGCGCAGAATAATTAATTTACGAGCGCTCAACAACCGTTGAATATGGTCGGTGTCAGTAAACGTCGGCAATTTTCTTTAATTAAATTGTTTCCAGCCGCACAGTTACAGTCACCAACGCTCTGGTTAACACGAAAACTGCCTTACCAGCTCTGCTAGGGTGAGTAAAATGGTCAGAGTGGTCTTATTTGTGTCTGGAAGTAGCTAGCAAGCTAGCCAACGTTAGCTTGGGTGTTTGACTGCCGTTGTTAGGCCAGAACGCCATATTTTCTGTTCCATCCTAACGGAAACCCAAAGGATTTTTCATTTTTCATGGAATAGAAACACCATAATATTAATCAAATGAATTAAGCCAACTTCTTAAAATCAATCCCATATACTATGTTATTGCAAAAAAGGTTTTAAATTCTCTGGTAATGCCGATACGGAATACTATCAAATGCTTCTCAAAGATGCCCTCTGGTGGTCAAACTAGCAATAACTTGCAGTAACAGAATCTTTTAAAGGAGGAACCACTGTATGTAATCACGTCACATAGCCTAGGTACAATTTGCAGTTTAAAGAACAGGCAAATGTACAACCCCTGGCTTGTCATGCAGAATTCAAAGTTGGGCTGTACAACATGCAAAAAGGAAGGGAGCCTGGGTCTAGAATGGAGGGATTAAACTAGCAAAAGAGTGGGTGAAATGTACAGTAAAATAACATCCTATGCATCAGATGTAAAAAAACAACGACAAAGAGCCCTCAGATAAAAGGTTTTTGAACATGACTGAACCAATGCGCATTTAATGGCAGCAAGACTTGTAGACAAGGCTAAAGAGGACACCCAGGTTAACACAAAAAAATCTAAAAATAAATAGACACTACAGCCAGAGTCTTCAGAACAGCCTTAGATGGAGGCTAAACATCACAGGCACTTGCTCATGGCTTTGAGCAAGAAGTTGACTCTCAGGAAATAAATTGACTTTACATGGGGAGAGTCATTGTGGGAGGTTTTGAAAACGAAGGTAGGATTTTTTTTCCCTTTACCATCACAGCCAGAACAACTTTGTAATCTGTTTGATTGAGCTTGCTATGCGAAATGGAAGCAATAGAAAAGTGTAAACAACCGCCCATCTAGTACTCCAGGCAGGCTAAAGCAAACGCTCAAAGTATTCAAAAGATTTCAACTACTAGCTGAACCCAGGTCTGCTGGCTTGGTGTTTGTGGAACAGATTGCATGGGGATTTGTGACGAGGACGTCGTCGTGGCAATACAGATTTGCCAATTAACCTTGATGTGACTGTAATTACTAAGTCACTTTAGTATAAAATGAATTAATTTCCCAAAAGGACGGATGAAACAAAATTATCTCCCCCTCGTCCTGAAGAGAGACAATATGGCTGTCAGAAATTAGTGGCTGTTTCCATCATAGAAATAGAATTACTAGAACGGATAATTCAGTCTCAACGTCAACAGTAAAGAGGCGACTCAGGGATGCTGGCCTTCTAAAGCAGAGTTCCTCTGTCCAGTGTCTGTGTTCTTTTGCCCATCTTAATCTTTTATTTTTATTGGCCAGTCTGAGATATGGCTTTTTCTTCTTTTTCTTTTTCTTCTCTGCCTAGAAGGCCAGCAACCCACAGTCGCCTCTTCACTGTTGACATTGAGACTGGTGTTTTGCGGGTACTATTTAATGAAGCTGCCAGTTGAGGACTTGTGAGGCATCGGTTTCTCAAACGAGACACTCTAATGTACTTGTCCTCTTGCTCAGTTGTGTACTGGGGCCTCCCACTCCTCTTTCTATTCTGGTTATAGCCAGTTTGCGCTGTTCTGTGAAGGGAGTAGTTCAGAGCGTTGTACGAGATCTTCCGTTTACTGGCAATTTCTCGCATTGAATAGCCTTCATTTCTCAGAAAAAGAATAGACTGATGAGTTTCAGAAGAAAGTTATTTGTTTCTGGCCATTTTGAGCCTGTTATTCGAACCCACAAATTCTGATGCTCCAAATACTCAACTAGTCTAAAGAAGGCCAATGTTATTGCTTGTTTAATCAGCACGCCAGTTTTCAGCTGTGAAAAAGGGTTTTCTAATGATCAATTAGCCTTTTAAAATTATAAACTTGGATTAGCTAACACAACGTGCCATTGGAACAAGAGTGATGCTTGCTGATAATGGGCCTATGTAGATATTCCATAAAAAATCTGCCGTTTCCAGCTACAATAGTAATTTACAACATTAGCAATGTCTACACAATATTTCTGATAAATTTTATTTTAATTTACAAAAAATGTGCTTTTCTTTAACTTCTTAGGGAGCGGCAGCTGAGGTGTCGGTTTTGGAGAGTCTGGCGTGCCCAAAGTAAAAGGCCTGCCACTCAGGCCCAGAAACTGGGATATGCACATAATTAGTACTATTGGATAGGAAACACTCTGAAGTTTCTAAAAGTGTTAAAATATTGTCTGTGAGTATAACAGAACTGATATAGCAGGCGAAAACCCGAGGAATATCTGTCCTGGAAAAAGTGTTTTTGACACATTGCCTCATTTTGAACCCCTCCCTATTGAAAACAGCCATATCTGGGAGTAAGATTGCAGTACCTATTGCTTCCACTGGATGTCAACAGTCTCTAGACAGTGTTTGGTGATGTTAGGTTGCTCTGGATGGTAATAGAAGAAGAATTTCGAACTAGTCACCGGATGTAAACAGAAGAGGAGGCACGTTCACAGGCTCGTGCGCGCTGTGGTTTTTTCCTTTCCTATCGTCCAGTTTATAATCCGGTTTAAATATTATAGTAAATATACATAAAAGTGTTCCTAAGCATACATTATCAATGATGTTTGATTGTTCTTGGACAAGTGTATAGGTATAGGTTGAACGTGTTCTCTTCACGGTTCAATGGGCGAGTGGACGCTGTATTTTATGAACATAATGCGCCAACCAAACTGAGATTTATGGACATAAACAATGACTTTTTCTAACAAAAGAAGCATGAATTGTCTTGCCTGGACACTTCAGACTATCCTCAGCAGAAGATCATCAAAGGTAAGCGATTTTATATTAGCGATTCTATGCGTTTTGTGAGACTGGTTATGGATTTATGCTAATGCATAAATATGAGAGGGGCTATCCTCAAACAATCAAATGACAACGCTGTGATATTGCCAAGAATCAGAGCTTTTGATGACTATGCAACACTTGTATATTGATGAATGTTTAATAATTCAACTTTTGGATTTTGAATTTGGCGCCTTACATTTAACCGGGTAGTGTCGGGAGTGTGGCGCTAGCGCTAGCGCCCCACTGCTTCCTAAGTAGTTAAGACAATACAATTATTTTGAGGGCCTAGTTTTACCCTGGCCTAGTAAACTAATGGTTTACAGGCCACATCAAGACTCCAAGTCACATGCTGGCTTGCAAAGGGATGTTTAATTCGTATTGGAATCCAGACAGATATCCAACATTCAGAATTACTGCCAGGGTTGGGAAGGCTAAGATATCAGACTACACAAAGCTAATTAACTGGAACAGTTGGGTAACCCAGAAGTAAAGTCTTGCATAATTAACATCTGGGTCTGTATGTGTTAGAAATTGAGAGTTTGGGTGGTTTGCGAAGTCTCCACCCTCGCGAAAGGAAACTCTCAGCCAAAGCACCCCCTTTTTCTTAAATTCTGAGCATTTTAACTTCACAGGGAGCGGTGGGTCGCCCACTCCCGACACCACCAGGTAAAATGTAAAGCGCCAAATTCAAAATCCCAAAGTTGAATTATTAAACATCCACCAATATACAAGTGTTTCATACTCATCAAAAGCTCTGTTTCTTGGCAATATCACAGCGTTGTCAGATTTCAAAAAGGCTTCACGGCGAAAGCACTACATTTGATTGTTTGAGGGCAGCACCTCACATACTTT
>QNTS01001805.1:452039-465268 GCA_003317085.1 Hucho hucho
CACTTTTTCCAGGACAGAAATTCCTCGGGGTTTTGCCTGCCATATCCGTTCTGTTTCACTCACAGACAAATGGTTAACAGTTTTGGAAAATTCAGAGTGTTTCCTATCCAATGGTACTAAATATATGCATATCCTATTTTTTGGGCCTGAATGGGAGGCATTTTACTTTGGGCACGCCAGGCTCTCCAAAACCGTCACCTCGGGAGCTGCTCCCTGAGAAGTTAAATGGAAATAAATATTATTGGTGATGTTTCTGTCACTCAAAAAGCTATTTTACATGGGAATCGGGATGACTGTGCAGGACCTTTTAACACATACACTGTGAGATCTTTTACACATCTGTGTATTAATTTAACTCTTTCAGAGTTAATTGAAATCCTGAATTACACTATAAATGTTACACTGACAAATCAACTCTAGTTATAACTGGTCAATTTGCTGTGTGTGTGTCATCACTTCTGTGCATTGCGGTGACAGGCAAGGACCAGGCTATGATTATTATTATTTTTTTAAATGTAACCTTTATTTAATTAGGCAAGTCTTATTTACAATGACAGCCTACCCCGGCCAAACCCTGATGACACTGGGCCAATTGTGCACAGCCCTATGGGACTTCCTGGATTTCCTGCCTGGATTCAAACCAGGGACTGTAGTGCCGCCTCATGCACTGAGATGTAGTGCTTTAGACCGCTGCGCCACTCGGGATCCCAGCAATGGTTGCAGGAGAAGAATGGAGGAGCAGTGGTCTCATAAAATGTTGACAAAATGTATCGTCTTTGTCACAAAAGTGTCAATGGATGCGTCCCATAGGGTCCTGGTCAAAAGTAGTGCACTGTACAAAGAATGGGGTGTCATTTGGAACTCATATAATATCTATGACTGTGCATGGCCAAGGGCTCTTGTGGAGGAGAGTGAAGGCTTCATGTGGCATCATACACATCTTCAATTTAAGCCGACTATAAAGTGTGTGCCCTCAGGCCTGGAGGGTCCAGAACAGACTATGGGAGGCGCACAGTACAGCATAGAGCCATGAATACATGGAACTCTATTCCACATCAGGTAACTGATATAAGCAGTAGAATCAGCTTTAAAAAAAAAAAAAATACACCTTATGGAACAGTGGGAACTGTGATGGTGTGTCTGTACACAAAAAGGTACAGACACACGCATATGCGCACAAGAGCTAGCACATGGACTCTACACACACGTACAGTGTAATATTGTTGTATGGTGGTATTATACATTTTGTATTGTTGATATGTAGTGGTGTAATAATGTTATATGATGTATTGTTTTATATTTAGTTTTATATGTAATGTAAGTGCTTAGGAAGAGCTAATGGGGATCCCAGTAAATACAAATACAAAACACAAATACAGTGCATTCGGAAAGTATTCAGACCCCTTCCATTTTTTCACATTATGTTACATTACAGCCTTATTCCAAAATTGATTAAATAAATACAATTCTCCTCAAGCTCTACACAATACCCCATAATGACAAAGTGAAAACAGGTTTTTACATTTTTTGAAAGATACAAAGTACAAGAGATCTTTGATGAAAACCTGCTCCAGAGCGCTTAGGACCTAAGACTGGGGCAAAGGTTCACCTTCCATCAGGACAACGACCTTAAGCACACAGCCAAGACAACGCAGGAGTGGCTTCGGGACAAGTCTCTGAATGTCCCAGCCAGAGCCCTGACTTGAACCCGATCTAACATCTCTGGAGAGTGTACCAAGGAAATGGTCGACTCAAGTATAGTGGTTTAATGTACACAAAAGAGGCAGCATATAAAATTCAAACAACCATTAGCACAATTACTGTATTAGAACTAATGGTGTTTATTTTTTTTAAATTAGGCAAGTCAGTTAAGAACAAATTCTTTATTACAATGACAGCCTAGGAACAGTGGGTTAACTGCCTTGTTCAGGGGTAGAACAACAGATTTTTACCTTGTCAGCTCAGGGATTCGATCTAGCAACCTTAGATCTAGCAACTAGTCCAACACTCTAACCACTAGGCTACCTGCCACCCCTGTCTACATTTTAGTCATTTAGCAGATGCTCTTATCCAGAGCCACTTACAGGAGCAATTAGAGTTATGTGCCTTGCTCAAGGACACATCGCCAGACCTGCCCCGGTCTTGCTCTTAGTGACTAAAGGTTAGGACGTCACATTTCCTCAGCCTCCACTCTTCTGGGAAGGCTTTCCACTAGATGTTGGAACATTGCTGCGGGGACTTGCTTCCATTCAGCCACAAGAGCATTAGTGAGGTCGGGCATGTGGTGTTGGGCGATTAGGCCTGGCTCGCAGTCACGTTCCAACTCATCCCAAAGGTGTTTGATGGGGTTGAGGTCAGGGCTCTGTGCAGGCCAGTCAAGTTATTCCACACCGATCTAAACAAAACATTCCTGTATGGACCTCGCTTTGTGCACGGAGGCATTGTCATGCTGAAACAGGAAAGGGCCTTCCCCAAACTGTTGCCACAAAGTTGGAAGCACAGAATCATCTAGAATGTCACTGTATGATGTAGTGATAAGATTTCCCTTCCCTGGAACTAAGGGCCCTAGCCCGAACCATGAAAACAGCCCCAGACCATTATTCCTCCTCCACCAAACTTTATAGTTGGCACTATGCATTTGGGCAGGTAGCGTTTTCCTGGCATCCGCCAAACACAGTGTAATGGACATTTTTATGTTTGTGCTTTTCTTATAACTCATTTCTGTGTTCTATTCATGTGCTGTTCTATAAACCAATTTCTGTGTTCATGCAAGTGGCTGACTGAACGACTCCTCACCATCAGTAGCTGCAATTTGGCAGTACACCCAGGCAATTTGGCTGTATGCCCGGACCTTGTTTTTAAGAACGAAAGATATCTCAGTTTCAAGGTCTCAGCTTACAGAGAAGAAGCCTCGTGAGGTATTGGTCTGTCACATGTTATGAACCAGTATTGGTCGGTCACATGAATGAAACAAAACGGTAATGATTAATTAATTATGCTAAATCATGCAAATATAACTTGTCTGTGTAGAGCTGTATTTCAGACAACTTCTGGGACTGGCCAGGCAGAGCTCCTGATTGACATGTGTACTATGGTGTATTGAGTTAGTTGGAACCTCTCCAGCGCGCTGACATTAAAGGATGATTAATTTAAGATTGACTTCGAGTGTCCCTGTGTAAGAAGTTCCACGACAACAGATTCGTCCATCGGACTGTCAGATTGTGAATCGTGGTTCATCACTCCAGAGAAAGCTTTTCCACTGCTCCAGAGTCCAATGGCGGTGAGTTTTACACCAGTCCAGTCGACGCTTGGCATTGCGCATCGTGATCTTAAGCTTGTGTGTGACTGCTCAACCACAGAAACCCATTTCATGAAGCTCCCGACAAACACTTATTGTGCTGAAGGTGATTCTACAGGCAGTTTGGAACTCTGTAGTGCACTGTAAGTATATATTCTGTACTAGGAGCGAGGGTAAATGGTTGGCATGTTCTCTGCTATCCACTTTATGTTTTAATTATTATTTTTGGTATAGGGGAGGGTCACTTTTTTAAAGTGTTCAGGGACATATTTTACTGAAGGGAGGGCTATCCGTTTTCAATTCAGAGATGTCAAATTTTCTCCAGGTATCCCTCATTATGAATAACATACAGCCTTTAGTGGCATAACTTTTGATGGCCTCTTTCTCTAGTGGACCCGAAACCACAGAAGTTTGGTGGTACCTTAATTGGGGAGAACCAGCTCGTGTTAATGGCTGGAACAAAATAGGTGGAATGGTATCACATACATCAAACACATGTCTTCTATGTGTTTGATGCCTTTCCATTAGCTCCGCTCATGATCCCACCCACAATTCAAAGCAGAGAGTAGTGTGTAGGCTGCAGTACAGTCCATACACTCTCCTGGCACACACTGGTAGCAGTGCACAGCCAAGCCAGGGTTAACTTCTTAGGGAGTGGCAGGTGAGGTGACGGTTTTGGAGAGTCTGGCGTGCCCAAAGCAAAATGCCTGCCACTCAGGCTCAGAAAATAGGATATGCACATAATTAGTACTATTGGATAGGAAACACTCTGAGGTTTCTAAAAGTGTTAACATAATGTCTGTGAGTATAACAGAACTCATTTAGCAGGCGAAAACCCGAGAAAAATCTATCCGGAAATCAGTTTCTGGTGACCTATTGCTCTGTTTGACACATTCCCCATTGAATCCATTTGTAACCAGGACTGAGACTGCAGTACCTATGGCTTCCACTAGATGTCAACAGTCTATATACAAAGACTCAGAGAGATTGGAGTAAACAGAATGAATAGGTACAGGAAATGGTCAAGGTAGCTCAGATGTCAACAAGTTTTCTCGGGCGCGAGTCTGGCTGCGCGCCCCACTTTATTTTACTTATATAAGGTATAGGTGACCATCCGAGTGAAATATTATCGCTAATATTCATAAAAGGATAGCTAAGGATGCCATGCAACACTCCTTCCGTGTCCTCCAACTGCTTTTAAATGCTAGTAAAACTAAATGCATGCTCTTCAACCGATTGCTGCCCGCACCCGCCCGCCCGACTAGCATCACTACTCTGGACGGTTCTGACTTAGAATATGTGGACAACTCCAAATACCTCGGTGTCTGGTTAGACTGTAAACTCTCCTTCCAGACTCACATTAAGCATCTCCAATCCAAAATCAAATCTAGAATCGGTTTACTATTTTGCAACAAAGCCTCTTTATCTCATGCTGCCAAACATACCCTCGTAAAACTGACTATCCTACCGATCCTTGACTTTGGCAATATCATTTACTAATTAGTCTACAACACTCTACTCAGCAAATTGGATGTAGTCTATCACAGTGCCATTCGTTTTGCCACCAAACCCCATATACTACCCACCACTGCGACCTGTAGGTTCTCGTTGGCTAGCCCTCGCTTCGTATTCGTCGCCAAACCCACTGGATCCAGGTCATCTATAAGTCTTTGCTAGGTAAAGCTCAGCCTTATCTCAGCTCACTGGTCACCATAGCAACACCCACCCGTAGCACAAGCTCCAGCAGGTATGTTTCATTGGTCAACCCCAAAGCCAACACCTCATTTGTCCGCCTTTCCTTACAGTTCTCTGCTGCCTATGACTGGAACGAATTGCAAAAATAACTGAAGCTGGAGACTTTTATCTCCCTCTCTAACTTTAAGCATCAGCTGTCAGAGCAGTTTACCGATCACTGTACACAGCTAAGCTGTAAATAGCACACCCAACTACCTCATCCCCATATTGTTATTTATCTTTTTGCTCTTTTGCACCCCAGTATCTCTACTTGCACATCATCATCTGCACATCTATCACTCCAGTGTTAATGCTAAATTGTAATTATTTCACCTCTATGGCCTATTTATTGCCTTATACCACCCTAATCTTCTACATTTGCACACACTGTACATAGATTCTTCTATTGTGTTATTGACTGTACATTTGTTTATGTGTAACTCTGTGTTGTTGATTTTGTTGCACTGCTTTGCTTTATCGTGCCCAGGTCGCAGTTGTAAATGAGAACTTGTTCTCAACTAGCCTACCTGGTTAAATAGAATATATAAATAAAATAGGGGGAAAGAAAGAACTAGGGGGCTTAACTTCCTATGGAACAGTGTCCCGCTAGTGTGCCACCTCGACAACATCCGGTGAAATTGCAGAGCGCAAAATTCAAAATACAAAAATCGTAATATTAAACATTCATGAAAATACAAGTGTCGTACACCATTCATTAGCTTAGAATCTTGGTAATCGAACCGCTTTGTCCGATTTACAATAGGCTTTACGGCGAAAGCATAGCATTTGATTATCTAAGGACAGCGCCCCGTATACTTCCTGCAAATATGTAAATATATTTCAAACCAGCACAGGCATCACAAAAATCAAAAATAGCAATAAAATAAATCACTTACCTTTTGAAGATCTTCCTCTGTTTGCAATCCCAAGGGTCCCAGCTACACAATAAATGGTTGTTTTGTTCGATAAAGTCCCTCTTTGTATCCCAAAAACTCTGTTTGGTTGGCCCGTTTTGTTCAGTAATCCACTCGTTCAACATACAGACAAAAGAATCCAAAATGTTACCGATAAACTTTGTCCAAACAAGTCAAACAATGTTTCTAATCATCCTCAGGTACCCTAATATGTAAATGAATGATATAATTTAAGACGGAATGTAGTATAGATAAATAACAAAGAGCACGCCCTCAGTCACGTGCGCCACAGGACTACAGATCCAAGGATGAACCCAATGATAAACTACAGATACTTGTTCATTTTTCAAAGAACAAGCCTGGAACCATGTCTAAAGACTGTTGACATCCAGTGGAAGCCATAGGTACTGCAATCTGGGAGCTATTCTTTTCATTGTGCAATAGGAAACCATACCAATTGCATGGGAGCTCAAAAACGCAATCTGGATGGATTTTCCTCAGGTTTTTGCGTGCCATATCAGTTCTGTTATACTCACAGACACTATTTTCACAGTTTTAGAGACTTCAAAGTGTTTTTTATCAAATACAACTAATTATATGCATATCCTAGCTTCTGGGCCTGAGTAACATACATTTTACTTTGGGCATGCCAGACTCTCCGAACTTCCGAACACTGCCCCCTAGCCCGGAGAGGTTAACAACTCACGCCTTGTTGTAAATCAAGGGGGAAGATTCTGGTCTGCGCTCTCAAGATTCACCAAAGGAATGTACTTTGTTTCAACAGACTTTTTCCCACTGAAACTCTAACAATTTCTAAAGTGAATGCTGGAACAATATTTATTTATTTAACCTTTATTTAATTAGGCAAGCCAGTTCAGAACAAATTCTTATTTACAATGACGGCCTACCGGGGAACAGTGGGTTAACTGCCTTGTTCAGGGGCAGAACCACAAATTATGCATTATGCATGTAATATGAACAATGATGAAAGTGTTTTTTGTTTAGAGAAGGATGTGATTTCAGAAGCTATAAGAGATAATTGTAGTCAACGCCCCTGAGAATTGCCAGAGAACGGGTCAGCCTGCCGGAACCGTCCCTTTCCTGCAAACTGTATAAATTATGGGTTAAGAAATTAACATATCAGACCAGAAAGACTTGAAGCTCCAGCTGCATGTTTAAAATGGTTTGAACTTTGAATCTCAACATGAGACGATAAACTCATCTCCCGGACAATCACTGGTACAGCTGATTAGCTGTCCTAAGTAAAGTATCTTCGAAAGCGAATTTAAGTAGGACCATCCTGTTACCCTGCCCAAATCTTCAGAGAAGCAACTTCAAGAGCGAATGGAAGGAAAATAAACAATGTACTTCTGTTCAGGACTACACAAGTCACCGGACACCGGGCAACTACAGAAAAGGACAACAGTAGAAGACTTGTTGGAACCATTTCGGACAATCAGAGCCTAACAAGCATGCCACGAAAAGGCCCAACTCCATTTCCAAAGCTGCCCTGTTCATTACTCAAAGTGGGCAGCGGTTTGTGTGCAAAGTATATAGTTACTGTAGGTGAGAGTTGTTTCTGAATGTACCAATGTTAAGTGTCTCAGTCCCTCTCTCTCTCCCTCTCTAAGCCTAGGCGTCCCGCTAGCGGGACAACTTCCGGTGAAACTGGAGGGTGCGCAATTCAAATAAATAATCATTAAAATTATGGATATTAAACATTTAGGTACATAAGTGTCTTATATCGGTTGAAAGCTTAAATTCTTGTTAATCTAACTGCACTGTCCGATTTACAGTAGCTATTACTGCGAAAACATGCCATGCAATTGTTTGAGGACGGCACAGATTTCAAAAATTCACAAATAGCAATTAATTATGCACTTACTTGTCATCCAAAGGGTCCCAGCTATAACATGTATTGTTGTTTTGTTAGATAAATCCTTCTTTATATCTCAAAAATCAGTTTAGTTGGCGCCATCGATTTGAGTATTCCACTCGTTCAACATGCAGAGACAGGAATCCGAAAATCTACTCCTAAACTTTATTTCAACAAGTCAAAATATGTTTCTATTGACTCCTCAGATACCCTAAAATGTAATCAAACTATAATATTTCTTACAGAAAGAAGAATGTTTAATAGGAAACCGATATTAGCAGGTGCGTCCTGTCTTCATGGCTCACGCAAACACAAATTTCCAAGACTGTGTCCCTGTACTAAAACTGATATTTCTTATTCATTTTTGAAGTTACAAGCCTGAAACCTTGAAGGTAGACTCCTGTGGAAGCCATGGGAATTACATCCAGGGAGCAAATTTTCAGTATGACCTTATACTTGTCATAAGGTGGGTGTAGCTGGTGTAAAGTGTCAGGCGCAGGAGAGCAGAGATGAGTGGACTAAGCACTTTACTAGGCAATGTCAAAATACAGAACGCAACCGCGTCATAAAACAAATGCCCAAAAACCCAAGTAAGGCAGCACAAAGTACAAAATAACCTTACAATACAGGCTGCACGAAGCACGGGTGAAAACATACAACCCGGCGTACCAACATGCCAAAACAAACAATTCCCCACACAGACATGGGGGGAACAAAGGGTTAAATGGACAACAGTAATGAATGAAAATGAAAACCAGGTGTGTGTGAAAACAAGACAAAACAAATGGAAAATGAAAAGTAGATTGGCGATGGCTAGAAGACCGGTGACGTCGACCGCCGAACACTGCCCGAACAAGGAGAGGAACCGACTTCGGCAGAATTCGTGACAGTTACCCCCCCCCTTGACGCGGGGTTTCAGCAGCGGCCTCTGGGACGACCCGGAGAGCGAGGTACAGGGCGATCCAGACGGAGACGGTGGAACACCCGCAGCATTGAACGGTCCAGCACGTCCTCCGCCGGAACCCAGCATCTCTCCTCTGTACAGTACCACTCCCAGTCCGCAAGGTACTGAAGGCCCCTCACACGACCCTCGAGTCCAGTATGGAGCGAACGGAATACGCCGGGGCCCCCTCGATATCCAGAGGTGGTGGAGGAACCTCCCGCACCTCAGACTCGTGAAGCGGACCAGCCACCACTTGCCTGAGGAGAGACACATGGAACGAGGGGTTAATACGGTAATAGGGGGGAAGCTGTAACCTGTAACTAACCTTGTTCAGTCTCCTCAGGACTTTAAATGGCCCCACAAACCGCGGACCCAGCTTCCGGCAGGGCAGGCGGAGGGGCAGGTTTCGGGTCGAGAGCCAGACCCGTTCCCCCGGTGCAAACACCGGGGCCTCACTGCGGTGACGGTCTGCACTGGCTTTCGCTGAAGGTGAACATGAGCAGTGTCCCATGTCTCCTCCGCACGCCTGAACAAGTCGTCCACCGCAGGAGCCTCAATCTGACTCTGATGCCAAGGCGCCAGATCCGGCTGGTACACCAGTACACACTGGAAGGGAGAGAGATTAGTGGAGGAGTGGCGGAGCGAGTTCTGGGCCATCTCTGCCCAGGGCGCGAACGGCGCCCACTCCCCCGGCCGGACCTGGCAATAAGACCTCCGAAACCTACCCACATCCTGGTTCACTCTCTCCACCTGCCCGTTACTCTCAGGGTGAACTGGGGACCCCGATCAGACACTAGATCCTCAGGCACCCCGTAGTGCCGGAAGACATGTGTAAACAAGGCCTCCGCAGTCTGTAGGGCCGTAGGGAGACCGGGCAGAGGGAGGAGACGGCAGGACTTAAAAAAACGGTCCACAATGACCATGATCGTGGTGTTACCCTGTGAGGGAGGAAGATTGGTAAGGAAGTCCACCGACAGGTGCAACCAAGGCCGTTGTGGAACGGGTAAGGGGTGTTGCTTACCTCTGGGCAGGTGACTAGGAGCCTTACACTGAGCGCACACCGAGCAGGAGGAAAAAAAAAACCTCACGTCCTTAGCCAAAGCGGGCCACCAGTACTTCCCGCTTAGCGCACCGTCCGACCGATGCCTGGATGACCAGAGGAGGGTGACGTATGGGCCCAATAGATCAGCCGGTCATGGACAGCAGACAGAATGTACAGACGCCCAGCTGGACACTGGAGGGGAGTGGGCTCTGCATGTAGCGCCCGCTCAATGTCCGCGTCCAGTTCTCACACTACCGGTGCCACCAGGCAGGAGGCCAGGAGTATGGGAGTGGGATCCATGGGCCACTCCTCTGTGTCATACAGCCGGGACAGTGCGTCTGCCTTTACATTCTGGGAACCTGGTCTGTAAGAAAGGGTGAAAACAAAACGGGTGAAAAACATGGCCCACCTTGCCTGGCGAGGGTTCAGTCTCCTCGCTGCCCTGATGTACTCCAGATTGCGGTGGTTAGTCCAGATGAGAAAAAGGTGTTTAGCCCCCTCAAGCCAATGTCTCCAGGCCTTCAGAGACTTGATGACAGCCAACAGCTCCCGGTCCCCCACGTCATAGTTTCGCTCCGCCGGACTAAGCTTCCTCGAGAAGAAGAAGGCACAGGGGCGGAGCTTCGGTGGCGTACCCGAGCGCTGAGAGAGCACGGCTCCTATCCCAGCCTTGGACGCATCCACCTCCACTATGAACGCAAAAGAGGGATCCGGATGGGCCAGCACGGGAGCCGAGGTAAACAGAGCACTCAAGTGACCAAAAGCCCTGTCCGCCTCAGCCGACCACTGCAAACGTACCGGTCCCACCTTCAGCAGTGAGGTAATGGGAGCCACCACCTGACCAAAGCCCCGGATAAACGTCTACACCCTGCCTGTGCAGATCCCTGAAAATCTCGTCTACAAAAGCCTGGAAAACTGATGGAGCATTCATAAATCCGTACGGCATGACGAGGTATTCGTAGTGCCCTGAAGTGTTACTAAATGCCGTTTTCCACTCGTCCCCCTCCCGGATACGCACCAGGTTGTAAGCGCTCCTGAGGTCCAATTTTGTGTAGAAGCGCACCCCGTACATTGACTCGAACGCACTGGCTATGAGAGGCAGTGGATAGCTGTATCTCACAGTAATCTGATTGATACCCCGATATTCAATACACGGGCGCAGACCTCCATCCTTCTTCTTCACAAAAAATTAACTCAAGGAGGCAGGTGAAGTGGAGGGCCGAATGTATCCCTGCCCCATGGATTCGGAGACATATGTTTCCATAGCCGCCGTCTCCTCCTGGGACAGAGAATACACGTGACTACTGGTAAGGGAAGACCCCCATGAAATGGACAAAAATGAATGGCAACATATTGCCATTGGATGAAACATACACACGATGGAAAAGAGAGTGCCCAAATGGACGGCAGATCAATCAAATCTTATGGCAAATGGCATATGGCAAATGCCAAATGGCAAATGCCAAATGTAATAACTAAAAATTACTATAGGTGGCGAGCGCGCTCCAACGGGGCAATTCATATTGCATATGTACATGAAGTCAAGACCCAAGGGTCAAATTTGGACATTTAAAAAAAAAATATCAAAATACCTATGCCCGCTAAAAAAGTGCTTTCTGGACCGTTTTTCGCGATTCTTTCAATTTTTTTGATAATAACACGTATATAAGATATGTATAAACATACCTTTGTCTCATTTTATTGATTTAGTTTTATTAACTTTATTGTCCATAAGGCCTATGTTTTGTCAATTTGCAATATGTTACCATAGGAAGTCAAAAGTCAATGTCCAAATGGCATATGTTTTGTCCATTTGCAATATGTTACCATAGGAAGTCAAAAGTCAATGAACCATGTCCAAATGGCATAAGAAATGTACAAATGCCATAAGATTCCATACAAAAGTATTGAAAGTGCCAAATCATGATGTTATGTCCATTTACATATATGATCATAGGAAGTCGGCTTCCGAACCCAAAAGTCAGTGAGCAATGTCCAAATGGCATTTAAACTGACAAAATTATATATATATCACTATGTTAAGCACTGAATCATCCTATAGGGTCTATTTGTCATGTTTGATGAGAGAGAAGTGGGACTCTGTTGTTTTTTTAAAGATTTTTAGAAAAACGTCCAAAATGACCAGGGGTGCCCCCATTTGGATGGCCACGGGTGGGGGGAGCTCCCTAACCAGCCAGGCATACCTTGCACCCTCCTAAAGGCATTAATATTTAAAATATGCTCATGGTTACCCATTTCAATTACCAGGTGTACGGTTGTCAATTTGCAATGTCTTACAATGGGCATTTACCCTCACAAATTTGACAGGCTCCCAAATACTGCAGAAATGCCCAATTGACTTGCCCGTTGAACTCGGGATGGCAGGGCAGTGATCATGGTTCCTCTCCATCACTCGTTGGTGTTGATTTCAGCATGTCAAATTCGTGATGTTAAAAGCCCATTGAAACATATTGCAAATGTACAGTGAAACATATTGCAAATGTACAGTACATTTGCAATATGTTTCAATGGGCTTTTAACATCACGAATATGACAAGCTCTAAAATATTGCAGAAATGCCCAAATTGACTGGCCCGTTGAACTCGGGATGGCCGGGCTCAACGGTTTTAACTTATTGCAAATGGACAAAAGTCTGCCATCAAGTCACTATAATAAAAACGTAAAACACCTAGTTACATTCTAGTTGCGGGTCCAGTTCCGACGTTATGTGTCGGCCTAGCTGAGGCGACCCCAAATCCCGAGTTTCGGCTTGATTGGTCATTCGGAGCCCGAGCAGCGACCTTAATTGGTGCTGAAAATCCACGTTTTCCGGGCGTTGCTATGGGGTCCTTGAATGAGCTATCGGACAGAAACGTTAGGGTCCGTCTCTATGGGCCGAGGCGGTTCCAATGCACCTAACCTTGTGTCTCTGGGACTTTTAGAAATTTTGTCATTTCCGTGATGTAAAAATGAATTGAAAATATTGCAAATGTACAAGGCTGTTTCTCGGCCTGTGAACCTTCTAGAGCCCCATAACTCAACGTGCACTATCGACATAAGCTCTAGAAAAGGGTTCTAAAGTTTCAGAGCTCTAGGTCTGACGGTTCTTTAATAGTTCGACCGAAAGTAACTATTGCAGGCAGTGTGTGTCTGTTAGCCCCACACTATGTCACTCCCCATGGACTGTGTGCGTGTGAGTTTTTCAAGGGAATCTGATGGGAGTAATGACTGATTTACAGTTCATTGGGGTTGCCTAATCACACATATGAAGTTTTGGAAAGATGTGACCTTTTTAACCCTTCGAAACAGACCCTGTGACCCCAATTTAAGGCACTTCCGGTTGTCACAGGAAGCTGTAGGTAGACACATATCATCATTGGGATAGGCTTTAACAGAATCCTGAGTTTTAAGTCTGTAAGTTA
>QNTS01001805.1:465668-477074 GCA_003317085.1 Hucho hucho
TGTGTGTGATTTCAGAAAATCACAGAAAATCACAGAAATCACGTAGAGCTCCGAAACCCACGTTAACGGATTCGTCTGAACACGCTGCAACTGGATCCATAACATTTTTTGGGGAAAAAAATATTTTTCTCAACATTACGAATTGTACATTTTACAATTTATCGAAAATTAAAACAGATAAATGTCTGGTTCTTTTTTTCCTTACACCGTAGGTTCATGTACTTTGACGTAAAGCTGTCAAATTAGCGCTCTATTTCCATTTTTCACCTTTAATCCCAGAAAATGGGCCTTATCTCAAAAACCGTGAGTCCCTGACGCCATCCTGTTTCGGGGCCAACAGCCCATTTGGCCAAACCCATGCCCACCAAGTTTCGTCTTCGAAGTCTTTTCCGTTTAGGAGAAAAAGCCAGGTCAATTAGGTGTATGTTTTGTACATTTGCAATAAGAAGCCATTTGCCATCTGGTGGGATTAACCTGAAGGGCGGAAAAATGACAAAAATGAATTTATTTTATTAAACGGACACCGAATGTCCGAGAAACTTTGTTTTATGACTTCCTGGAAGATTTGGCCCTGGGGCACGGCCCGATGCCGTCGGCCTATTTTAGAAACAATTTCGGACGTCTAGTAAGGGACTGTACATTTGCAATATGCAGTTTCTCATCAAACATACAGCAAATGCCATCCGCGTCCCTTATGTAGGGAAGTACTGCGTCTACCAGGAGATTTATCGCACATGGGGTGGTCATTTAGTCGCCTTCTTCTTACAGAAGGCGAGAGCCAAATCGGCATATTCTGAAAGGATGCACACGGTGGAGTCCTGGTCTGGACTTTCCATGGTAATCGCACCGATGGAAACCCCTACACACCTCCCCGAGCACTCTCGTGACCACCCCTTGAGAGCCCTCTGTTGCCACAAAATAGTGGGGTTATGACAGACCAACCAGGGTAGGCCCAGCACCACGGGAAACGCAGGAGAATCAATAAGGAAGAGACTGATTTTCTCCTTGTGACCCTCCTGCGTAACCATGTCTAATGGAGCGGTGGCCTCCCTAATCAGCCCTGACCCTAATGGTTGACTATCTAGGGCGTGCACAGGGAAGGGCATATCAATAGGAACAATGGGGATGCCTAAACTATGGGCAAAAGAACAGTCAATAAAATTCCCAGCTGCGCATTAATCTACGAGTGCCTTATGCTGGGAATGTGGGGAAAACTCTGGAAATTCAATAAACACATACATTTGAGCAACAGGGGGCTCTGGGTGAGCCTGGTGCCTACTCACCTGGGGTGACACGACCATGCCCTGCCTGCTGCCTCGACTCCCTGAGGAACCTCTCCAGCACCGACCAGCAGTGTGCCCTCTGCGGCCACAGATGGTGCAGGGAATGGCCCCTCCTCCGGTCGCCCTAAGTGCGGCACCTCCCAACTCCATGGGCGTCGGAGCGGAGGTGCTGGGCGATGGAACTGACAGGCCCCGATCCGGACGTCCGTGGATGGACAGGTCCACCAGCTGGTCCAGTGTGAGGGTGGTGTCGCGGCAGGCCAATTCCCAACAGACGTCCTCGCGCAGACTGCACCGGTAGTGATCGATCAGGGCCCTGTCATTCCATCCCGCGCTGGCGCCCAGGGTCCAAAAGTCCAAAGAGAAATCCTTCGTGCTCCTCGTCCCCTGCCTAAGATGGAACAGAAGTTCACCCGCAGCTCGATCCTCAGGCGGGTGGTCGAAAGCGGTGCGTGAACTCTGTGTAATGATCCAACGCCGCGTCTCATTCACTCCAAACAGCATTGGCCCATTCCAAAGCTTTGCCTGAGAGGCAGGAGGCGAGGGCAGACACGCTCTCACGTCCCGAAGGAGCCGGGTGGACAGTCGCCAGGTAAAGTTCCAGCTGGAGTAGGAACCCCTGGCACCCGGCAGCCGTGAAGGAGGGGTGATCAGCGGAGTCCTTGTAGGTGCTGGTGGATACGCTGGAGGAACTCCTCCTTTATCCCAGCGCTCCATATTCTGTAGGACGCGATCCATTGTGGTGCCGAGATGTACCTGCATCTCCTCATGCTGCCGGACGCTCTCCTCAACCCCTGGTATCGGGGTAACTGCTCCTGCTGACTCCATTTGAGGTGTGTGATTCTGTCAATGCCGGTATGTGTAGCTGGTGAAAAAGTCAGGAGCAGGAAAGCAGAGATGAGTGATTTAATAAAATACGGGAAAAACAGGATAACAAATCCAATGCGCCCAAAAACAAACGGGCGAACATAACCATCCGTAATAAACCAACAATGTACAACAAGCAATCACGCACATCAAACATGGGGAAAACAGAGGGTTAAATAATGAACATGTAATTATGGAATTGAAAACAGGTGTGTAAAAGAAAGACAAAACAAATGGAACATGAAAAATGGATCGACGATGGCTAGAAGGTCGGTGACGTCAACCGCCGAAAACCGCCCGAACAAGGAGAGGGACTGACTTCGGCGGATGTCGTAACATAACCACCTAACTGAGGAACTCAATGTAACCTTGCGAAATACCCTAGATGCAGTCGCACCCCTAAAAACACAAAACGTTTGCCATAAAAAACTAGCTCCCTGGTATAAAGAAAATACCCGAGCGCTGAAGCAAGCTTCCAGAAAATTGGAACGGAAATGGCGCTACACCAAACTGGAAGTCTTCCTACTAGCTTGGAAAGACAGTACCGTGCAGTATCGAAGAGCCCTCACTGCTGCTCGATCATCTTATTTTTCCAAGTTAATTGAGGAAAATAAGAACAATCCAAGTTTTATTTTTGATACTGTCGCAAAGCTAACTAAAAAGCAGCATTCCCCAAGAGAGGATGGCTTTCACTTTAGCAGTGATAAATTCATGAACTTCTTTGAGGAAAAGATCATGATCATTAGAAAGCAAATTACGGACTCTTCTTTAAATCTGCATATTCTTCCAAAGCTCAGTTGTCCTGAGTCTGCAGAACTTTGCCAGGACATAGAATCAAGGGAGACACTCAAGTTTTTTAGTACCATATCTCTTGACACATTGATGAAAATAAATATGGCCTCTAAACCTTCAAGCTGCATACTGGACCCTATTCCAACTAAACTACTGAAAGAGCTGCTTCCTGTGCTTGGCCCTCCTATGTTGAACATAATAACCAGCTCTCTATCCACCGGATGTGTACCAAACTCACTAAAAGTGGCAGTAATAAAGCCTCTCTTGAAAAAGCCAAACCTTGACCCAGAAAATATGAAAAACTATCGGCCTATATCAAATCTTCCATTCCTCTCAAAAATGTTAGAAAAAGCTGTTGCGCAGCAACTCATTGCCTTCCTGAAGACAAACAATGTACACGAAACGCTTCAGTCTGGTTTTAGACCCCATCGTAGCACTGAGACTGCACTTGTGAAGGTGGTAAATGACCTTTTAATGGCATCAGACCGAGGCTCTGCAACTGTCCTCGTGCTCCGAGACCTTAGTGCTGCTTTTGATACCATCGATCACCACTTTCTTTTGGAGAGATTGGAAACCCAAATTGGTCTACACGGACAAGTTCTGGCCTGGTTTAGATCTTATCTGTCGGAAAGATATCAGTTTGTCTCTGTGGATGGTTTGTCCACTGACAAATCAACTGTAAACTTCGGTGTTCCTCAAGGCTCTGTTTTGGGACCACTATTGTTTTCACTATATATTTTACCACTTGGTGATGTCATTCGGAAACATAATGTTAACTTTCAATGAAATGCGGATGACACATAGCTGTACATTTCGATGAAACATGGTGAAACCCCAAAATTGCCCTCCCTGGAAGCCTGAGTTTCAGACATAAGGAAGTGGATGGCGGCAAATTCTCTACTTTTAACTCTTTAGGCATCATCAGCCGAGGTGTCGGTTTTGGAGAGTCTGGCATGCCCAAAGTAAAATACCTGCCACTCAGGCCCAGAAACTAGGATATGCACATAATTAGTACTATTGGATAGGAAACACTCTGAAGTTTCTAAAACCGTTAAAATAATGTCTGTGAGTATAACAGAACTGATATAGCAGGCGAAAACCCGAGGAAAATCCATCCGGATTTGCAGTTTTTTTTGTAGATGACCTTTTTCTCCTGGCTGCCTATTGTATTCAACGTTACATAGGACTGAGACTGCAGTACCTATGGCTTCCACTGGATGTCAACAGTCTTTAGACAGGGTTTCATGACCTTAGGTTGAATTAGAAGCCAATAGAAGAAGAATTTAGACGTGGACCCCGGAACTCAATAGAATGACATGCGCGTTCACGGTCTCGTGCGCTCTGTGTTTTTTTCCTTTCCTATCGTTCAGGCTATAATCCGGTTGAAATATTATAGTAAATATACATAAAAGGATACCTAAGGATACATTAAAAATGATGTTTGATTTGTTTGGACAAAGTTGATAGGTATAATTTGAACGCTTTCTCTTCACGGTTCAATGGGCGACTCGACTGTGGATTTTCTGAACATAACGCGCCAACCAAACTGAGATTTATGGATATAATAAAATACTTTTTCTAACAAAAGAACCATTAGATGTCTTCATTGGACACTTGGGAAGCCCTCAGCAGAAGTTCTTCGAAAGGTAAGTGATTTATTTTAGCTCTTATATGGGTTTTGTGTGACCCGCGCTGGATATGAATTTATGCTAAAAACTTTCTGTCCAAAAATGATGCAGAAAAATGTATCCATGCTTTTGTCACTTCTATGTTAGACTACTGCAATGCTTTACTTTCTGGCTACCCAGATAAAGCACTAAATAAACTCCAGTTAGTGCTAAACACGGCTGCTAGAATCTTGACTAGAACCAAAAAATATGATCATATTACTCCAGTGCTAGCCTCTCTACACTGGCTTCCTGTTAAATCAAATAAAAAAAAATTGTCACATACACATGGTTAGCTGATGTTAATGCTAGTGTAGCGAAATGCTTGTGCTTCTAGTTCCATCAGTGCAGTAATATCTAACACGTAATCCAACAATTCCCCAACAACTACCTAATACACACAAATCTAAAGGGGTGAATGAGAATATGTATATATAAGTATATGGATGAGCGATAGCCGAGCGGCATAGACAAGGTGCAGTAGATGGTATAAAGTACAGTATATACATGTGACATGAGTAGTCTAAGATATGTATGCCTGCCACTCAGGCTCAGAAAATAGGATATGCACATAATTAGTACCATTGGATAGGAAACACTCTGAAGTTTCTAAAAGTGTTAACATTTTGTCTGTGAGTATAACAGAACGGATATGGCAGGCGAAAACCCGAGGAATTTCTGTCCTGAAAAAAGTGATTTTGACACATTACCTCATTTGGAACCCCTCCCTTATGAAAATGCCCATGTAAGGGCATATGAATGCAGTACCTATTGCTTCCTCTGGATGTCAACAGTCTTGAGAAAGTGTTTTGATTTTGTTTAGATGCTTTAAATGTCAGAAGAAGAGGAATTAGGAAGTGTCCACACAGAAAGTCAACAGAGTAGAACGCGTGTTCCCGGCTGGCGCGCTCTGTGTTTTTTTTCCTTTCTTATCGCCTAGTTTAAATTCCGGTTGAAATATTATACAACATATACATAAAAGTGTTCCTAAGGATACATTATCAATTATGTTTGATTGTTCTTGGACAAGTTTATAGGTATAAGTTGAACGAGTTCTCTTCACGTTTCAATGGACGAGTGGAGGCTGTATTTTCTCATTATAACGCGCCAACCAAATGGAGATTTATGGATATAATACAATACTTTTTCTAACAAAAGAACCATGGATTGTCTTCGTTGGACACTTGGGAAGCCCTCAGCAGAAGTTCTTCAAAAGGTAATTGATTTGTTTTCGCTGTGAAATGTGTTATGTGTGAACCGTGATGGCTTATGAATTTATGGTAATGGGAAAAATATGTGAGGTGCTATCCTCAAACAATCAAATGTGGCACTTTCGCGGGTAAAGCCTTTTTGAAATCTGACAACACTGTGATATTGCCAAGAAGCAGAGCTTTTCATGACTATGCAACACTTGTATATTGATGAATGTTTAATAATTCAACTTTTGGATTTTGAATTTGGCGCCTTGCATTTCACCGGGTAGTGTCGGGAGTGGGGCGCTAGCGCACCACCGCTCCGTAAGAGGTTAACTTTCCTAACTGACTTTGTATATTGGCTCCTGACTTCCCTGAAAAGTTGCATATCAAGGGGCTATTCGATGCTAATGCAGAACACCACAGGATGTTTTTGTGCTGGTCAAGGGCAGTCAAGTCTGGGTTATTTGAAAGGTAAGCGATTTATATTAGCTGTGATATGGACATTTTGAGAACCGAGCTGGATATGAATTTATGCTAATGTGAAAAATATGTGAGGTACTAGCCTCAAACAATCAAATGTGGTGCTTTCGCCGTAATGCCTTTTTGAAATCTGACAACGCAGTGATATTGCCAAGAAGCAGAGCTTTTGATGGCTATGCAACACTTGTATATCGAAGCATGTTAGATATTACGAATTTTTATTTTGAATTTGCCGCGTTATGTTTGCTCTGAAAACGATCCCGCTAAAGGGATCCGTCCGCAAAGAGGTTAAGATGGTGAGGAAAGCACTTTTAAAGAGCAACCAGGCGTCCTCTACTGACGGGATGAGGTCAATATCCTTCCTTGATACCCGGGCCAGGTCGATTAGAAAGGCCTGCTCGCTGAAGTGTTTTAGGGAGCATTTGACAGTGATGAGGGCTGGTCGTTTGACCGTGGACCCATTACGGACGCAGGCAATGAGGCAGTGATCGCTGAGATCCTGGTTGAAGACAGCAGAGGTGTATTTAGAGGGCAAGTTGGTCAGTATGATATCTTAGAGGGTGCCCATGGTTATGAATTTAGGGTTGTACCTGGTAGGTTCCTTGACAATTTGTGTGAGATTCAGGGCATCTAGCTTAAATTGTAGGACGGCCGGGGTGTTAAGCATATCCCAGTTTAGGTCACCTAACAGTACAAACTCTGAAGATAGATGGGGGGCAATCAATTCACATATGGGTTCCAGGGCACAACTGTGGGCTGAGGGGGGTCTATAATAAGCAGCGACGGTGAGAGACTTGTTTCTGGAAAGGTGGATTTTGAAAAGTAGAAGCTCGAATTGTTTGGGCACAGACCTGGAAAGCGTGACAGAACTCTGCAGGCTATCTCTGCAGTAAATTGCAACTCCGCCCCCTTTGGCAGTTCTATGTTGTTGGAAAATGTTGTAGTTGGGGATGTAAATTTCAGGATTTTTGGTGGCCTCCCTGAACCAGGATTAAGACACAGCTAGGACATCAGGGTTGGCAGAGTGTGCTAAAGCAGTGGATAAAACAAACTTAGGGAGGAGGCTTCTGATGTTAAAACCTCTTAGCGTCGCTGCACAGCTATTTTCAGGTCTCGCCAGAGATGTTCGATCGGGTTCAAGTCTGGGCTCTGGCTGGGCCAGTCAAGGACATTCAGAGACTTGTCCAGAAGCCACTCTTACGTTGTCTTGGCTGTGTGCTTAGGGTCGTTGTACTGTTGTGAAGGTGAACCTTCGCCCCAGTCTGAGGTCCTGAGCGCTCTGGAGCAGGTTTTCATCAAGGATCTCTCTGTACTATGCTCTGTTCATCTTTGCCTCGATCCTGACTAGTCTCCCAGTCCCTGCCGCTGAAGAACATCCCCACAGCATGGTGCTGCCACCAGTTTTCCTCCTGACGTGACGCTAGGCATTCAGGCCAAAGAGTTAAATCTTGGTTTCATCAGACCAGAGAATCATGTTTCTCATGGTCTGAGAGGCTTCAAGTGCCTTTTGGCAAACTCCAAGGGGGCTTTCATGTGCCTTTTACTGAGAAGTGGCTTACATCTGGCCAATCTACCATAAAGGCCTGATTGGTGGAGTGCTGCAGAGATTTCTGGAAGGTTCTCCCGTCTTTCTGGAAGGTTCTCCCATCTCCACAGAGGAACTCTAGAGCTCTGTCAGAGTGACCATCGGGTTCTTGGTCACCTCCCTGACCAAGGCCCTTCTCCCCTGATTGCTATTTTAACCCTACCACCCCTCCCCTAATTGGAGTAAACTGATGAACAACAACACTTAGTGTCACGGATCCTTCCGGAACTGTCATTGCGCACACCTGGCCCCAATTACCAGTGTTTGTATATATGTGCCCTTTGGTTCTCCATTGGGCTGTCGGTTGTTGTACTATGTCCGTTGGTGCATGTGAGTACCTGTGCTGTGTGTTTGGGATTTCGTGCCATTGTGGATTGCACAGATGATTCCGGGCCTCGTCCTGTGTATTAATCAATGTGTATTTATTCCAGGTACTCCTTGCTCTTTTGCTTTGGGTTTCAACCCTGTGTTTTTGTTACGTGTTGGTTTCGTCTACGTCCCCGTGCCTATACACGGCACGCCGTAATAAAAACCAATATTACTCATTCCTGCGCCTGTCTCCCGACCCTTTATACCATCGTGACACTTAGGCTTCTACTTCCAGCTTATACATACTGTATACATTTTGTGGACACAGTCTATTTTACAATAGTTATATTTTGTTTGTTTTTAGTCCTGTCCCTCCTCTTGCCTCAACTTCTCCCATCTATTTCTAATGTTCATCCAGTTCGATTTATATTTGCCATATATTTTTAACTGTGCTGTTTCACAAAAGTTCTGAACCTATATACATTTTACGGACACAGTATATTTTACATTAGTTATCTTGTTATTTTCAATAAACAATTTCTCACAACAAAAAAATCATGAAATCAGTTTTATCAGGCGAGAATCACACCTTATCTGATCAGGGAAATAGTAAGACAGAGAGAGACCATAGCCTACTGTGCTCCAGGTTTCCAGCTGAATCTGAGGACTACTGTATTCCCCAGCCTGATTTGTGGCTCTCACTGAGAAGGCTGGGAGAGCTCCTATAGGTTAAAATCTGCAAACAATGAGTCTTGTGTCCAAAGATGGATGAGCTACATCCTTCCCCATTTGTCTGTGCTTTATCCTTTTCTCTGTATCAATTGCTAAACCAAAGTTTTCTTAACATGCACTCCCTGACTGTAGCTCTAGCTGGGCCAAAGAGAACAGAGGAGACACACACGCACACAGAGACAAAAGACAGATCGAGAGAGAAAATAAGGAGTTGTGGGTGACTTTCAGGTCTTAATTAGGAACAGGGCCATATGCTACCTCTTTGTGTGACATTTAACCGGACATTCTTGATAAATGTCAGAGCAGGGATACGTGGACAGCAAATGGATGCGTCACCAACTGCTTAATAACCTTTATAGATAGTCCTGCCAGGAATTCAAATTCTGTGTGCTCTTCCCTGCAGCCGTAAAACACAAGCCCCTAGTCAACCAGGTCTGTGTGTGTGTTGTGTGTGGGGGGGGGGGGGACTTTATGTTCTGGTATAAGCAACTTCACGACCATTTACATAACTTTGTTAACACAGATCCATAGTGGGGTATATTAACCATTAAAGACATTGGATGTACAGTACGTAAAAAAAGTGGCAGTTTTTGTTTTACCATAGCCTATACCATAGCATTGTCATAAAACTATACTGTAATGTCCCTGAACTTTCTTATTGGGATTTTTGCAAACAAGTTTGCCTGGGGAATAGGTGACCCGGGGTGCTCAATGTTTCATTTTTAATGAAGAATGCTGAAACTCAAGGATGTATTTGTGTGTGTGTGTGTGTGTGTGTGTGTAAGAGAGAGTTTGAAACACCCAGACTTGTAACAGTGCGATTTGATAATGTGTGTTTGTGGAAGGACAGGCCATCCGCCAGTCTGCATTCAAACCGAAGCTGCATGGATTACAGTATCTAGAACAGGATTAAATGCACAAAAACAGTCTGATTAACTTCTTTGGGAGCAGCGCACGAGGTGACCGTTTTGGAGAGCCTGGCGTGCCCATAGTAAAATGCCTCCAATTCAGGCCCAGAAAATAGGATATGCACACATTTAGTACCATTGGATAGGAAACACTCTGAATTTTCTAAAAGTGTTAACATTTTGTCTGTGAGTATAACAGAACGGATATGGCAGGCGAAAACCCGAGGAATTTCTGTCCTGGAAAAAGTGGTTTTGACACATTGCCTCATTTAGAACCCCTCCCTTATGAAAATGCCCATATAAGGGCATATGAATGCAGTACCAATTGCTTCCTCTGGATGTCAACAGTCTCGAGAAAGTGTTCTGATTCTTTTTAGATGCTTTTAGAGCATAGAAGAAGACGAATAAGGAAGTGGCCACACAGATGTCAATAGAAGAAAACGAGCGTTCACGGCTGGCGCGCTCTTTGGTTTTTTCCTTTCTTATCGCCCAGTTTATATTCCGGTTGAAATGTTATACTATTTATACATAAAAGTGTTCCTAAGGATACATTTAAAATTATGTTTGATTGTTCTTGGACAAGTTTATAGGTATAAATTGAACGAGTTCTCTTCACGTTTCAATGGAGGAGTCGACGCTATATTTTCTCATTATAACGCGCCAACCAAACAGAGATTTATGGATATAATACATTACTTTTTCTAACAAAAGAACCATGGATTGTCTTCGTTGGACACTTGGGAAGCCCTCAGCAGAGGTTCTTCAAAAGGTAAATGATTATTTTCACTGTGAAATGTGCTATGTGTGAACCGTGATGGCTTATGAATTCATGGTAATGGAAAAATATGTGGGGTGCTATCCTCAAACAATCAAATGTGGTATTTTCGCCGTAAAGCCTTTTTGAAGTCTGACAATGCTGTGATATTGCCAAGAAGCAGAGCTTTTGATGACTATGAAACACTTGTATATTGATGCATGTTTAACGTCTCAGGGAGCAGCTCCCGAGGTGACGGTTTTGGAGAGCCTGGCGTGCCCAAAGTAAAATGCCTCCCATTCAGGCCCAGAAAATAGGATATGCATATATTTAGTACCATTGGATAGGAAACACTCTGAATTTTCCAAAACTGTTAACCATTTGTCTGTGAGTGAAACAGAACGGATATGGCAGGCAAAACCCCGAGGAATTTCTGTCCTGGAGAAAGTGGTTTTCACAGAGTGCCTCATTTGGAACCCCTCCCTCATGAAAATGCCCATAAAAGGGCATATGAATGCAGTACCTATCGCTTCCTCTGGATGTCAACAGTCTCGAGAAAGTGATTTGATTCTGTTCAGATGAAATAGAGCAGAGAAGAAGAGGAAATAAGGAAGTGTCCCTTTGGAACTCTATAGGACTGGATGCGTGCTCTCGGGAAGCGCGCACTGTGTTTTTTTCCGTTTTTAGAGCTCAGTTTATATTCCGGTTGATTTATTATAGTAAATATACGTAAAAGTGTTCCTAAGGATACATTTAAAATGATGTTTGATTGTTCTTGGACAAGTTTATAGGTTTATTTTGAACGAGTTCTAGTCACGTTTCAATGGAGTAGT
>QNTS01001805.1:477559-504714 GCA_003317085.1 Hucho hucho
ACAGAGCAGCACAGAGCAGCACAGAGCAGAACAGAGCAGAACAGAACAGAGCTGCACAGAGCAGCACAGAGCAGCACAGAGCATTACAGAGCAGATCAGCGCAGCGCAGGGTAGAACAGAGCTGCACAGAGCAGAACGGAGCTGCACAGAGCAGAACGGAGCAGGACGGAGGAGCACAGAGCAGAACGGAGCAGCACAGAGCAGCACAGAGCAGAACAGAGCAGAACAGAGCTGCACACAGTAGAACAGGGCAGAACAGAGCAGCATAGAGCAGCACAGAGCAGCACAGAGTTGCACAGAGCTTAACTTCTAGGGGATCAGTGCACGACTTGACCGTTTTGGAGAGCCTGGCGTGCCCAAAGTAAAATGCCTCCCATTCAGGCCCAGAAAATAGGATATGCACATATTTGGTACCATTGGATAGGAAACACTCTGAATTTTCCAAAACTGTTAACCATTTGTCTGTGAGTAAAACAGAACGGATATGGCAGGCGAAACCCCGAGGAATTTCTGTCCTGGAGAAAGTGGTTTTCACAGAGTTCCTCATTTGGAATCCCTCTCTCATGAAAATGCCCATAAAAGGGCATATGAATGCAGTACCTATCGCTTCCTCTGGATGTCAACAGTCTCGAGAAAGTGTTTTGATTCTGTTCAGATGAAATAGAGCAGAGAAGAAGAGGAAATAAGGAAGTGTCCCTTTGGAATTCTATAGGACTGGATGCGTGCTCTCGGGAAGCGCGCACTGTGTTTTTTTCCGTCTTTAGAGCTCAGTTTATATTCCGGTTGATTTATTATCGTAAATATACGTAAAAGTGTTCCTAAGGATACATTTAAAATGATGTTTGATTGTTCTTGGACAAGTTTATAGGTTTAATTTGAACGAGTTCTAGTCACGTTTCAATGGAGTAGTCGATGCTGTAGTTTCTGATTATAACGCGCGAACCAAATGGAGATTTATGGATAAAATACATGACTTTTTCTAACAAAAGCACCATGGATTGTCTTCGTTGGACACTTAGGAAGACCTCAGCAGAAGTTCTTCAACAGGTAATTGATTTGTTTTCGCTGTGAAATGTGTTATGTGTGTGCCAAGCTGGCTAATGAATTCATGGCTATGGGAAAAGTATGTGAGGTGCTACCCTCAAACAATCAAATGTTGTGCTTTCGCCGTAAAGCCTTTTTGAAATCACGCTGTGATATTGCCAAGAAACAGAGCTTTTGATGAGTATGGAACACTTGTATATTGGTGGATGTTTAATAATTCAACTTTTGGATTTTGAATTTGGCGCCTTGCATTTCACCTGGTAGTGTCGGGAGTGGGGCACTAGCGCCCCAGTGATCCCTGAGAGGTTAACTACTCCCGACACTACCCGGTGAAATGTTCAAAAAGGCTTTACGGCGAAAGCACAACATTTGATTGTTTGAGGGTAGCACCTCTAATATTTATGCATTAGCATAAATCCATAACCCAACACGGGTCTCACAAAACGCATAAAATCGCTAATATAAAATCGCTTACCTTTGATTAACTTCTGCTGAGGGCTTCGCAAGTGTCCAACGAAGACAATCCATGCTTCTTTGGTTAGAAAAAGTCATTTATTATATCCATAAATCTCCGTTTGGTTGGCGCGTTATGATCATAAAATCCACCGTTGAGTCGCCCATTGAACCGTGAAGAGAACACGTTCAAATATACCTATACAGTTTCTACAAACAAATCAAACATCATTTTTAATGTATCCTTAGGTATCCTTTTGGGTATATTTGCTGTAATGTTTCAACCGGACGATAACGTGAATGATAGGAAAGAAAAATAAAGTGGTGTGTATTCACAATCTCGCGCGCGTCAAACCTTGTTTACAAAAGTGGTTGCCTGACAATTTTCTCTCCCTATCCGTTCTGGTCACTGCTAGAATTCCCAGACTTTGACTGTTGACTGTTGACATCTAGTGGAAGCCATAGGTACTGCAGTCTCAGTCCTATACAAAGTTGTATGCAATAGGCACAATGGAGAAGATGCTCATTTACAACAAAAACTGCAAATACGGATGGATTTTCGCCTGCTATATCAGTTCTGTTATACTCATATACATTATTTTAACACTCTTAGAAACTTCAGAGTGTTTCCTATCCAATAGTACTAATTATGTGCATATCCTATTTTCTGGGCCTGAGTGGCATGCATTTTACTTTGGGCAAGGCCAGACTCTCCAAAACCGTCACCTCGGGAGCCGCTCCCTAAGAAGTTAAAGAATACAAAGGGAAGCACAGCCAAGAGCTGCCCAGTGACACAAGCCTACCAGATGAGCTAAATAATTTCTATGCTTGCTTCGAGGCAAGTAACACTGAAACATGCATGAGAGCATCAGCTGTTCCGGACGACTGTGTGATCACGCTCTCCATAGCTGATGTGAGAAAGACCTTTAACCTCTTACTGAACAGTGTCCAGCTAGCGTGCCACCTCGACAACATCCGGTGAAATTGCAGAGCGCGAAATTCAAAATACAAAAATCGTAATATTAAACATTCATGAAAATACAAGTCTCATACATCATTCTTTAGCTTAGAATCTTGGTAATTGAACCGCTTTGTCCGATTTACATTAGGCTTTACGGCGAAAGCATAGCATTTGATTATCTGAGGACAGCGCCCCGCATACTTCCTGCATGTAAATATATTTCAAACAAGCACAGGTGTCACAAAAATCAAAAATAGCGATAAAATAAATCACTTACCTTTTGAAGATCTTCCTCTGTTTGCAATCCCAAGGGTCCCAGCTACACAATAAATGGTTGTTTTGTTCGATAAAGTCCCTCTTTATATCCCAAAAACTCTGTTTGGTTAGCGTGTTTTCAGTTATCCACCCGTTCCACTCGTTCAACATACAGACAAAAGAATCCAAAAAGTTACCGATAAACTTAGTCCAAACAAGTCAAACAACGTTTCTAATCAATCCTCAGGTACCCTAACATATAAATAAAAGATACAATTTAAGACGGAATGTAGTATGTTCAATACCGGAGATAAATAACAAATATCGCACCCTCAGTCACGCACGCCACAGGACTACAGACCCAAGGAGGAACCCAATGATAAACGACAGATACTTGTTCATTTTTCAAAGAACAAGCCTGAAACCATGTCTAAAGACTGTTGACATCCAGTGGAAGCCATAGGTACTGCAATCTGGGAGCTATTCTTTTCATTGTGCAATAGGAAACCATACCAATTGCATGGGAGCTCAAAAAAGCAATTGTTCCGGATGGATTTTCCTCAGGTTTTCACCTGCCGTATCAGTTCTGTTTTACTCACAAACATTATTTTAACAGTTTTAGAAACTTCAAAGTGTTTTCTATCAAATACAACTAACTACATGCATATTCTAGCTTCTGGGCCTGAGTAACAGGCATTTTACTTTGGGCATGCCATACTCTCCGAACTTCCGAACACTGCCCCCTAGCCCGGAGAGGTTATAAAGGTCAACATTCACAGGGCCAGATGGATTACCAGGATGTGTACTCTGAGCATGCGCTGACCAACTGGCAAGTGTCTTCACTGACATTTCCAACCTGTCCCTGACTAAGTCTGTAATACCAACATGTTTCAAACAGACCACCATAGTCCCTGTACCCAAGAACACTAAGGTAACCTGCCTAAATGACTACCGAACCGTAGCATTCACAATTGTAGCCATGAAGTGCATTGAAAGGCTGGTCATGGCTCACATCAACACCATTATCTCAGAAACCCTCGACCCACTCCAATTTGCATACCGCCCCAGCATAGTGCCCTCAAAGCTCATCACTAAGCTAAGGATCCTGGGACTGAACACCTCCCTCTGCAACTGGATCCTGGACTTCCTGACAGGCCGCCCCCAGGTGGAAAGGGTAGGTAACAACACATCTGCCACACTGATCCCCAACACGGGGGCCCCTCAGGGGTGCGTGCTCAGTCTCCTCCTGTACTCCCTGTTCACTCATAACAGCATGCCAGGCATGACTCCAACACCATCATTAAGTTTGCCGATGACACAGTGGTAGGCTTGATCACCGACAACGATGAGATAGCTTATAGGGAGGAGGTCAGAGACCTGACCGTGTGATGCAAGGACAACAACCTCTCCCTCAATGTGATCAAGACAAAGGAGATGATTGTGGACTACAGGAAAAGGAGGACTGAGCACTCCCCCATTCTCACCGACGGGGCTGTAGTAGAGCAGGTTGAGAGCTTCAAGTTCCTTGGCGTCCACATCACCAACAAGCTAACATGGTCCAAACATACCAAGACAGTCGTGAAGAGGGCACAACAAAATCTTTTCCCCTCAGGAGACTGAAAAGATTTGGCATGGGTCCCCAGATCCTCAAAAGGTTCTACAGCTGCACCATCGAGAGCATCCTGACCGGTTGCATCACTGCCTGCTATGGCAACTGCTTGGCATCTGACCGTAACGTGCTACAGAGGGTAGTGCGTTCGTTCCAGTACATCACTGGGGCCAAGCTTCCTGCCATCCAGGACCTATACAATAGACGGTGTCAGAGGAAAGCCCATAAAATTGTCAGAGACACCAGTCACCCAAGTTATAGACTGTTTTCTTTGCTACCGCACGGCAAGCGGTACCGGAGCACCAAAAGGCTCCTCAACAGCTTCTACCCCCAAGCCATATGACTGCTGGACAATTAATAAAATCGCCACAGGAGAATTTACATTGACCCCCCTCCCTTTTGTACATTGCTGCTAGTCACTGTTTTTTATCTATGCATAGTCACTTCACCCCCACCTACATGTACAAATTACCTCAACTAACCAGTACCCCTGCACACTGACTCGGTACCGGTGCCCCCTGTATATAGCCTCGTTATTCTTATTGTGTTACTTTTTAGTATTACTTTTTATTTTAGTCTACTTGTTAAATATTTTTTCAACTCTTCTTGAACTGCACTGTTGGTTAAGGGCTTGTAAGTAAGCATTTCACTGTAAAGTCTACACTTGTTGTATTTGGCGCATGTGACAAATAAAGTTTGATTTTACTAAGATAAACTCTCTGTGGCATGTTTCTCAGAGATAAGGCTTTTCCCAGGGCCCTAACGTCCACTCGCTGTTGGCTAGGGGTGATCAGAGTGTTGAGTTTACCGTCCTGTGGCGGACTCCCACAGTCACCTCCAGCAGACCAGTCACAGGAAGTACATAGAAGTTCACACAGGGTGGGGGATAGTAAGGAAGCTCATTTGACCTCAGTTATATTGAAATTGTCAGTCATTCCCTTGCCTTTGAAAATGTGACCAACATAATTTTCGGTGGATAACAGCATAGCCGCAGGAAGTAGGGGTGAAGCACCCTCTGAAAAATCTGAATTAAAAATAATTCACAAAAGTAGTGCAATGGGCCTACTAGTTCCATATTAGTGGATACGGGGCTATGGATAATAGTTTTTAAGACCTAAGTACCTCATATCAATTCCATATCAGGTATATTTCTTCTTCTTCTCATCCATCTCTTCCTCCCCATTTTCTCTTTTGTCTGTCTGTTACTCTTACAAAGTGCTGGAAAGAAAAGTCCACTTTGCTGGAGTTGGCCAGGTGAGAGAGGGAAGCTTAATGGAATGCTAATACAGGCCACAGAAGTCAGGGGTTTATAATTGGAGCACAGCTGCTGCTGGGACCAGCCAACAGCATCCTGTGGGTTGAGAGATGCCAGGCAGAGAGGACATACAGGCTTGCTAGAGGAGGAGGTGGTGGAAGTCACAGTGTCACGTGATCAGGTCAGCTTTGTCTCAGAATAGAGATACCTATGGTAATTTATTATATGATATTTTATCATACTATAATATAGCTTTAGAATGTTAGAGTTGAAGAACTCAATAAGAACTCACTTTCTTTGAGAACAAACTTGTGAGATGTTGCCTTAGCTTAGACACAGTATGTTGGCATATTGTTATTCCAGGCCAGACTCTAGTGGATTACGGCCTAATTATGCATTTTTTAAACGTTGAAATTATGGCCTTGGGTGTCATTTTATTTCCATAGCACTATGGAAATGTAATCACCTATTACCATCTAGTACGCTTGCGATGATCTAGGGTGTTGTGGATGTGGTTAAAGATGGCCTTAAACTACAGTAAACGGCTCCAAGGATCGCTGGTTCAATTACAGTGCTAGGCACTTCATCTGTAATTTTTGTTTTTCTGTTATAACCCTATCCAAACCTTAACCCTTACCTTATTAATTTTGAACTAATACCCAACCATAACTGTTTTTACCCTACACAAAAAAGGTGCTGGTTGGTAGCCAAAAGGTTTTTTTAATTTTGTCCCTTAAGGCAAACAATTTTTGGGGCTGTGGAAAACATTTTTATATCTGTTCTTTTGATAACACTTTGTATAACCATTTGTATGGTTCTTCATTATGTTGATAGAACCAGAGGGTTCTTAATTACACTAACAACATTTCCATCCAGAGTTTTTATGGGAGTAAAGTCATAGACTTTGTGATCTTTTTAAATCTTGAAAATGTATTAATCTAGGAATGGCAGTCATAATGCTTTTATGCACAAATATTGATATAATAACCATCACATTGAAGTAAACTTGGAGTCACGCGATGATATGGTTTCCGATTCTCCCACAATGACTCTGGAAACCATGCAGTTTATTAGGTTAAAAATGAAGTTTTGATGAACTCCACAGGTTGGTGAAAGTGCACGGTGATGAGCCTGAAGCAGTAAACATTTTTGCTAAAAGTAATATTATATTATTGATTGATTGACTTTGACTTTTCAAATTCACCAGCAGTGCTATTTTTAGACTTAGCTCCAGGTAAATGTTGCAATTCTTCAGCCATTCTTGGACCTGTGACCAAAAACAAGCTACATATGGACAGCATCAAAGCAAATTATCTAATGAATCTGTCTCTTCGCAGCAGAATCTGCAGAGCTGGTATGGTTGTATCCCCCATATATATAACATTGTATCCAGCGTCTTTTTGCGCTGGATACATATAACATGTGCCACAGAATCGATATGTGCCATGGAATCTCTTCCCAACTATTTAGCAAATTATATGGCACAGCTGTCCATTTTTTGGTCCTGTAATGAAACTGGTATACTTTTTTATTTGTCATAATTGTCTTTAACCAATTTTGGTCTTTAATGCAGGGCCGAAAGACAAGTTTCTTACTTTTTCCCCCTTCCACTTGCCTCTTCCATTTTTGCGGTAATGCTTCAATTAGTTGGTTGTAATTTGTGACCCGAATTTGGAAACTAGGCGTATGTCGCAAGTCACAACGTTTTTTTTTGTTTTTTTTTATCAAAATGTTTTTTGGGGCAGAATTAACTTCTTGAACATGTAAACTTTAATGTGCCTTAATAACAAACATGTATGCCATCTGTAAATACAAATAACATTGTTAAATTATGAGCCTTGTTGGTTAACTACTTAGGGAGCAGTGGGGCGCTCCTTGAAAGCGGCTGCTCTACCCTTAACTACTTATGGAGTGGTGGGGGCGCCCGACACTACCCGGTGAAATGTGAGACGCCAAATTCAAAATCCAAAAGTTTAATCATCAATATACAAGTGTTGCATAGTCATCAAAAGCTCTGATTCTTGGCAATATCACAGCGTTGTCAGATTTCAAAAAGGCTTCACAGTGAAAGCACAACTTTTGATAGTTTGAGGATAGCCCCTCTCATATTTTATGTATTAGCATAAATCCATAACCAAAGCGGGTCTCATAAAACGCATAAAATTGCTAATATAAAATCCCTTACCTTTCGAAGAACTTCTGCTGAGTGCTTCCCAAGTGTCCAACGAAGACATCCAATGGTTCTTTTGTTAGAAAAATTCATTTATTATATCCATAAATCTCCGTTTGGTTGGCGCGTTATGTTCATAAAATACAGCGTCCACTTGCCCATTGAACCGTGAAGAGAACTCGTTCAACCTATACCTATCACTTGTCCAAGAACAATCAAACATCATTGATAATGTATCCTTAGGAACACTTTTATGTATATTTACTATAATATATTTCAACCGGAATATAAACTGGACGATAGGAAACGAAAAAAAATCAAAATTCTTCTTCTATTACCATCCAGAGCAACCTAACATCACCAAACACTGTCTAGAGACTGTTGACATCTAGTGGAAGCAATAGGTACTGCAATCTTACTCCCATGTATGGCTGTTTTCAATAGGGAGGGGTTCAAAATGAGGCAATGTGTCAAAAACACTTTTTCCAGGATAGAAATTCCTTGGGATTTCGCCTGCTATCACAGTTCTGTTATACTCACAGACAATATTTTAACTGTGTTAGAAACATCAGAGTGTTTCCTATCCACTAGTACTAATTATGTGCATATCCTAGTTTCTGGGCCTGAGTGGCTGGCCTTTTACTTTGGCCACGCCAGACTCTCCAAAACCGACACCTCAGCTGCCGCTCCCTAAGAAGTTAAGCCACAGAAAAAGGTGGCAACCTTCCCACTAGCCATGATTGGCTGAGATAATGAGTGTGCTGGACATGCCGAGAGATGAGTTTGGTTTGGTCTGCCATATTGAAGGCTTCTGTCTATATAAGCTGGTCAGTCTGTCTTGGTAACCCTGTCGAACACAGCTTTTTATGTATTGGGTAGTGGAGTTGCATAAGTGTTGCCCTCCACTTTCTAGAGAATCAAGTTTTAAAATCAGTGGAATTGGAGTATGATAGCTAAAGAGATGGAGAAAACACCTGTCTCCAGATTACATCCTCAAACTAAGGGCAACCGTGGCATGGCATTCCTGACAGGGAGATGCGTCCATCATGCATGATGACGTATACAGTCTAGCGTCAGCTAGCTACATTCTTAGATATTACACATTTCAAATTTTGACAAAGTGGTTTCATTTCAAGCTAAAGTGTACTGTTAGCTAGCTAGCTAACGTTAGCTGGCTGGCTCCCTAGCTGACAATTATTCGCATCCCAGAGTCGATTGCTTTTCTAGTTAGAACCTAATGGTAGCTAGCTAACATTGAACCTAGATGGTTAGCTCACATTATATTCATGCAGGGTAGTAACGACATGATTTGGCAATGTGTTCATTTTAACAAGCTAAAATTAGCTGGCTGGCTCGTTAGCTAAAGTTACGTCACATGTGTGATCTTACACTTTGTTTACCTAGCTAGCTAGCTATGTGTCTTAAGCTAAAGTGTACTGTTAGCTAGCTAGCTAACGTTAGCTGGCTGGCTCCTTAGCTGACTTTATCATTCGTATCCCAGAGCCGTTTGCTTTTCTAGTTAGAGCCAAATGTTAGCTAGCTAATAAAGAACCTGGTTGTTTAGCCCACAGCAGTGGTATTGTTGGCACTGTTCATTGTTGTTTAACTTCTTATGGAGCGGCAGCAGAGGTGACGGTTTTGGAGAGTCTGGCGTGCCCAAAGTAAAATGCCTGCCACTCAGGCCCAGAAAATAGGATATGCACATAATTAGTACTATTGGATAGGAAACACTCTGAAGTTTCTAAAAGTGTTAAAATAATGTATGTGAGTAGAACTGATATAGCAGGCGAAAACCCGAGGAAAATCCATCCGGATTTGCAGTTTTTTTTGTAAATGACCTTCTCCAGGCTGCCAATTCATTTGTATTTTAACTAGGACTGAGACTGCAGTACCTATGGCTTCCACTAGATGTCAACAGTCTTTATACAAAGCCTGGAAGGTCTAGCAGTAAGCAGAATGGATAGGAAGAGGAAGTAGTCAGGGGACCACTTTTGTTTACAACGTTTGACGGGCGCGAGATTGTGAACGCGCACCACTTTATTTTCCTTTCCTATTGTTCACGTTATCGTCCGGTTGAAATATTACAGTAAATATACATGAAAGGATACCTGAGGATACATTAAAAATGATGTTTGATTTGTTTGTAGAAAGTGTATAGGTATAATTTAAACGTGTTCTCTTCACGGTTCAGTGGGCGACTCAACGGTGGATTTTCTGATCATAACGCGCCAACCAAACGGAGATTTATGGATATAATAAATGACTTTTTCTAACAAAAGAATCATTGGATGTCTTTGTTGGACACTTGGGAAGCCCTCAGCATAAGTTCTTCGAAAGGTAAGTGATATTTTTTAGCTCTTATATGAGTTTTGTGTGACCCGCGCTGGATATGAATTTATGCTAATGTGGAAAATATATGAGGTGCTATCCTCAAACAACAAAATGTTGTGCTTTCGCCATGAAGCCTTTTTGAAATCTGACAACGCTGTGATATTGCCAAGAAGCAGAGCTTTTGATGACTATGCAACACTTGTATATTGATGAATGTTTAATAATTAAACTTTTTGATATTGAATTTGGCGCCTTACATTTCACCGGGTAGTGTCGGGAGCGGCCCGCTAGCGCCGCTACTCCCTAAGTAGTTAACTCACAGACATTATTTTAAGAATAAAGTGGTGTGTGTTCACAATCTCGCACGCGTCAAACCTTGTTTACAAAAGTGGTCGCCTGACAATTTCCTCTCCCTATCCGTTCTGGTCACTGCTAGAATTCCCAGACTTTGACTGTTGACAGTTGACATCTAGTGGAAGCCATAGGTACTGCAGTCTCAGTCCTACACAAAGTTGTATGCAATAGGCACAATGGAGAAGATGCTCATTTACAACAAAAACTGCAAATACGGATGGATTTTCCTCGGATTTTCGCCTGCTATATCAGTTCTGTTATACTCACATACATTATTTTAACACTCTTAGAAACTTCAGAGTGTTTCCAAACCAATAGTACTAATTATGTGCATATCCTAGTTTCTGGGCCTCCAAAACCGACACCTCAGCTGCCGCTCCCTAAGAAGTTAACTTCTTAAAGCCTTGTTGGTTAATATGGGCTTGTAAGTAAGCATTTCACTGGAAGGTCTACACCTGTTGTATTCGGTGCATGTGACAAATACAATCTGATTTGAGTCTGTATTTCACAAGGCCTTTTCTGAAGCAACTCTTTGAGCCAAGAGAAGAAGATTGACATGAACCGCCCATCATGGACCTTTGGTGGTGAGGGTTAGGAAGGGACTGAAAGGGTTCCACCTATATAATGAGCTCATCCTCGACAGTGGAGATTACATACTATAGGCTCTTCATGGATGGACTGGCAGAGATGCTGGGAGGGGATCAGTCTTCATTCTTGATTTGATAAATAGAATTGAGAATTGTGAGAATTGTACTGTCTTTATTATTTAAATTTTACCTCAGCCGTGCATGACAAAACATTGACCGAGGAAAACATTGGAGACCACAGAATAAATACATTTAAAAAATCTTTACCATTTATATTCAGTGAACCTCCAGATACCTCTAGCATGATCAAACCTCAAACATAATGTAGGCAATGGCCTCCATATGATAAAACCATCCTAAAACAATCAGTTATTGGTTTACCCTGTAATTCTGTTTTATGTAACTAAAATGAATAAACATTTTGATGTGTTTCTATATTGGTGAATATTTTCCATAGAGTGGTGATGTGCACAGTTTGTCAGTACATTGTCTCTGTGTGGAGTGTAATTTCTCCTGCTGCTGTGTGTCTGTATCTTCTTAGTGACAAGGCACATTAGAAAAGGCCTGGGGCTGGAAGCATAGCAGCAGACAGTGGCACAACAATATCATCCTAGACTCATCTTCACCAGGAACTGATGACTGGGGGAGACAAACATACATTTATTATTTGGGCTATTTCATTGTGATTTAACTCAGAGCTATTTTTCTTTCTCGTAGGCATAAAATATTCATTTCACAGTTACAGCAAATTGGTCAGTGTTATCTAGTGTAGATTCTTGAGTGTAACATTTCTAGTTTTTCTCAGGAGTAAGTGTTAAGTTATCACTCAGTGGTGTAAAATAACCCCAGTGTTGATGGTAATAACGAGAGTTGAATCAAAAATGTGCCCATCATCATCATATTTCCCAGTATGCTCTATTGCAGGTTACTTTTTAAAATAGTTTGCTTCAATATCTATGTTTTTGCATGCACATTGATTGATTAATTAATCTAATGCTACACAAATATAAATAACATACATTTTTCTAAACTAATCCAATAGATTTATTGCACCTGTTACTGAAATTGTTGTTACAGCTTAGATGTTTTACGAAGTCTCAGTTATCAGTCTACCTTACCCTGATAGTCATTCTTAATGCAGGTTGCGGGTGAATAAAATTCTAATTGTTGGATATTCCTATCCTGACTGGAATCCGATAGGAATTACACATCACTTTGCAAGCCAGCATAATGTGACTTGCAGGTCTGATATGGCCTGTTAACCATGAGTTTTCAGCCACTGTGTAAGGGTAAACCTAAGGCTTTATGAAATATGTATTGTCTTAAACATTACTTTATAACATTTTCACTTAGGATCTCACTAGGTGTAGGCAACAGGACTGAAAATGAATGAATGCAACAACCATGTCTCTCACTATCAAATACAGTCATGGCAGGTAATTCAACAATTCACTCTAAAGGCAAGGCATACTGGGAAATACACTAAGCAAATGAGTAATTTAATTCTCAGGGCTAGGGTGACAGTAGCGTCCCACCTGCGACAACATCCGGTAAAATGCAGAGCGCCAAATTCAAATTACAAAAGTGTTGCACACTATTCAAAAGCTTAGAATCTTGGTCATCTCACAGCGTTGTCAGATTTCAAAAAGGCTTTACGGCGAAAGCATAGCATTTGATTGTCTGAGGACAGCGCCCCGCACACATATTCAATTAGCATAATAACATAAACAGCACGGGGTGTCACAAAACTCACAAATAGCGATAAAATAAATCGCTTACCTTCTGAAGATCTTCCTCTGATGGCAATCCCAAGGGTCCCAGCTACACAATAAATGGTCCTTTTTTTTCGGTAAAGTCCCTCTTTATATCCATAAAGCTCTGCAGACAAACAATATCCCAAAAGTACCGGTAAAGTTCATCGAAACAAGTCAAACAGTTGACATCTAGTGGAAGCCATAGGAACTGCAATCTGGGAGCTAAATCACCCTGCTTTGAATAGCATGCCAATTGAAAAAGTGTGACATCACAAAATTTTCCGGATGGATTTTCCTCAGGTTTTGAAAAGTGTGGAATGTATAGACACTGGAACAGTGTTAAATATAACACTCTCAGTGTTTATTTAACACAGGAAAATTTGCTGTGTATATTTGTTTCGTGATAACATTATTTTTTCTATCAAATATATTATAGTTCTGTTATGTTTCTGGATATGATTATTTTCCAGCTCAATTACCCCACCCACTAGAGTATCATACACTCAGAAAATTGTCTTGAAGTGTTGACAATCATCTCCCTCAAATGTTGTCCACTGACTCCCTCTCTACTACTCTATCTTCTGTTCCTTCCTCCCTATCTCACTCTTTCTCTCCCATTCTCTCTCCTCTCCTTCACCCTCTCTCTACCTCAAAGGACAGTGTGTTCCGCCAGCCCTCTCTTTGTTGGGGGAAATTGCTGTCGTTTTCCATTTGCACTTTGTTTACAGTGGTTTGATGTTTTACTACCTGCAGAGCATGTCCGTCTTTTTCCACCGGTGGTAGCCTGTACCGGAATGAAGTGTAGAACTCAAAAAAAATCTCACAATGATTGTGTTTGGTTGTTTGCGTTGTGTTTGGTTGTTCGCTAAACTCCTTTGTCATTGGTGAATATCAATTAATTAATATGTCAGATTCATCATCCGACAAGCATCACTTCTCCTAAAAAATATGTTCCTCAGTGTCATGGTCACTTCTGAACTCAATCATTTCTATGGCTTTTCATCCTGTCAGCATCATCCATGGAAGCCCTGGAATTTACTGAATAGAATTGCCCGTCTTCAGAAATTGACCCCAACCCCGCTGGACAGTGCCCTAGACTTGGACACCTCAGGACATTGTTCATACCCAGACCCCGCGTGGATGGGGCTGACAGTGGGGTTATGAGGTCAGAGTAGTATAGGTAAAGTGTTTAGCAAAATATATTAATATCTCCATGCTGAGTAGAGAAAGACGCTGTTCACCGTGAGCAGTGATACACATCCGCCTCACTCCACTGAACAGTGGAGACAAATCCATGGAGCTGTGAGGAAGGAGAAGAGAGGGAGGGAGGGAGAAGAGAGTGAGGGAGGGAGGGAGAAGAAAGAGAGACAAACTCAGAAGGGGCTCCATGGTCTAGATCAGTGGTTCCCAAACTTTTTATAGTCCCGTACCCCTTCAAACATTCAACCTCCAGCTGTGTACCCCCTCCAGCACCAGGGTCAGCTCTCAATTGTTGTTTTTTGACATCATTGTAAGCCTGCCACACACACACTATACGATACATTTATTAAACATAAGAATGAGTGTGAGTTTTTGTCACAACCAGGCTCGTGGGAAGTGGCAAAGAGCTCTTATAGGACCAAGGCACAAATAATAATATAATAATCGGCCTTGTCTCAGGATGGTAGATATCCCTCTAGTGGTGTGGGGGCTGTGCTTCGGCAGAGTGGGTGGGGTTATATCCTGCCTGTTTGTCGGACGGGGCCACAGTGTCTCCCGACCCCTCCTGTCTCAGCCTCCAGTATTTATGCTGCAGTAGTTTATGTGTCGGAGGGCTAGGGTCCGTCTGTTATATGTGGAGAATTTCTCCTTTCTTATCCGGTGTCCTGTGTCAATTTAAGTATGCTCTCTCTAATTATCTCTCTTTTTCTTTCTCTCTCTCTCTCTCTCTCTCTCTCTCTCTCTCTCGGAGGACCTGAACATTAGGACCATTCCTCAAGGCCTACCTGGCCTGATGACTCCTTGATGTCCCCAGTCCACCTGGCCGTGCTGCTTCTCCAGTTTCAACTGTTCTGCCTGTTAAAATCTTGTCCGTGTTCTGTTATAATCTGCACCCGGCACAGCCAGAAGAGGACTGGCCACCCTTCACAGCCTGGTTCCTCTCTAGGTTTCTTCCTAGGTTTTGGCCTTTCTAGGGAGTGTTTCCTAACCACTGTGCTTTTACACCTGCATTGCTTGCTGTTTGGGCTTTTAGGCTGGGTTTCTGTACAGTACTCTGTGACATCAGCTGATGTAAGAAGGGCTTTATAAATAAATTTGATAATAATCACTAATTTAGCTCTTTATTTAACCATATAAACCTTATTTGTTCACTGAAAATTGTGAATAACTCACCACAGGATAAGGAGAAGGGTGGGCTGTATTGGAGACAGTCTCAGTCTTAATTAAGTAATGCTAGCGAGAGCCGAGAATCCACTCTCACATAGGTACGTGGTTGCAAAGGGCATCAGTGTCTTAACAGCATGATTTTCCAAGGCAGGATACTCTGAGCGCAGCCCAATCCAGAAATCTGGAGGTGGCTTCTGATTAAATTACATTTTCACAGAACCACATGTTGCAATTTTGATGAGGCTCTCTTGTTCAGATATCGGTAAGTGGACTGGAGGCAGGGCATGAAAGGGATAACGAATCCAGTTGTTTGTGTCATCTGTTTCTGGAAAGTACCTGCGTAATTGTGCACTCAACTCACTCAGATGCTTCGCTATATCACATTTGACATTGTCCGTAAGCTTGAGTTCATTTGCACACAAAAAAATCATACGATGATGGAAAGACCTTTGTGTTGTCCTTATTAATGCAGACAAAGAAGAGCTCCAACTTCTTAATCATAGCCTCAATTTTGTCCCACACATTGAATATAGTTGCGGAGAGTCCCTGTAATCCTAGATTCAGATCATTCAGGCGAGAAAAAACATCACCCAGTTAGGCCAGTTGTGTGAGAAACTTCACTTGGTCAGACAAGTGAAAATGATGGTCAGTAAAGAAAACTTAAGCTCGTCTCTCAATAAAAAAGAATTTGTCAATACTTTGCCCCTTGATAACCAGCACACATCTATATATTGTAAAAGCGTTACATGGTAGCTGCCCATATCATTGCACAGTGCAGAAAATACACGAGAGTTCAGGGGCCTTGCTTTCACAAAGTTAAACATTTTCACTGTAGTGTCCAAAACATCTTTCAAGCTGTCAGGCATTCCCTTGGCAGCAAGAGCCTCTTGGTGGATGCTGCAGTGTACCCAAGTGGCGTCAGGAGCAACTGCTTGCACACGCGTTACCACTCCACTATTTCTCCCTGTCATGGCTTTTGCGCCATCAGTACAGATACCAACATGAGCAGCAGCTACATTTGGCTACATACGGATCGTTAGTGGAATTCCCGCGAGAGAGTAACGGTTAATGTGATTGGATGGTAATTATTTGACTAGGCTACCTGTATTTGACATTTTGTTGCTATTTCGCTGAACACTACAGTAGATTGTTTAATTTAATTTTTGGCAGTGAAACTGTAGGGGTTGCGTAACTGGTTGCAGAGAAGTCAGGCGCAGGAGAGCAAAACTGGGTAATAAACTTAGTCGTTTAATAACAACCCAACGGTACAAACAACACGAGAGAAAATGGCCACAAAACAGCCCGTAACGCACCAGTACATGAAGTGCACAAGCACTACAATGAACAATCCCACACAAAGACATGGGGGGGAACAGAGGGTTTAAATACAACACATGTAATGAGGGAATTGAAACCAACAGACAAAACAAATGGAAAATTAAAAGAGGATCGATGATGGCTAGAAGACCGGTGACGTCGACCGCCGAACACCACCCGAACAAGGAGAGGCACCAACTTCGGCGGAAGTCGTGACAGAAACGAGGCTACTCAGGCTAGAAAAAAACCTCACCCAAAAGTTTAGCCCCGTTGGAAAATATAAATGCACTGTATGAAAATATGAAGAATAAAAAATATATATATATAAATTTATTTTTTATTTTTATGTGAACCACATTTTTATTTGGCGTACCCCCGCCGGCAGTATGCTTACCCCAGTTTGGGAATACCTGGTCTAGAGCAATGAGTAACCCAGACAGTGTCTGAGACACATAACTAAGTGGAGCCTCAAAGTTTGGCCTTAAAGCCTCCTACTGCATTATCACCTGTCAATTGCCACTCACCTGACACCGTACGGGTCTCCTGGGGATAAAAGCCACCACCAACAAACCCTTCTACTCCTCCTCATCCCTAATCATCCTGTTTTGGGTTAATCACCCCAAATCATAATTTTTTTAAGACACTTACCGACCTTGCTGAGCTTGATAACTTAAATGCATTGGGGCAATGTCCCCGTCTAGGATGATATGCACTTTTTCACTACATATTGATATCCAATCAATGGTGTCTTTGATGGGCTGCTACATTACCTGATTTAGATATAACTCTGTTGCAGATTCTGAAGGAGTTTTTCGTTCGACTTTGTACTACACTGAACAAAAATATAAACTCAACACGTAAAGTGTTGGTCCCATGTTTCATGAGCTGAAATAAAAGATTCCAGAAATTTTACATATGCACAACTTTTTCAAATGTTGTGCATACATTTGTTTACAACCCTGTTAGTGAACATTTCTACTTTGCCAAGATAATCCATCCACCTGACAGGTGTGGCATATCAACAAGCTGATTAAACATCATGCTCATTACACAGGTGCACCTTGTGCTGGGGACAATAAAAGGCCACTCGAAAATGTGCAGTTTTGTCACAGAACAGAATGCCACAGATGTCTCAAGTTCTGAGGGAACGTGCAGTTGGCATTCTGACTGCAGGAATGTGCACCAGAGCTGTTTCCAGAGTATTAAATGTTAATTTCTCCATCATAAGCCTCCTCCAACGTCGTTTTAGAGAATTTGGCAGTACATCTAATCGGCCTAACAACCACAGACCACGTGTAACCACGCCAGCCCAAGACCTCCACATCCGGCTTCTTCACCTGTGGGATCATCTGAGACCAGCCACCCGGACAGCTGATGAAACTGTGGGTTTGCACAACCAAAGAATTCTGCAAAAACTGTCAGAATCCGTCTCAGGGAAGCTCATCTGCGTGTTCATAATGCTCACCAGGGTCTTGACCTGACTGCAGTTCGGTGTCGTAACCGACTTCAGTGGGAAAATGCTCACCTTCGGTGGCCACTGGCATACTGGAAAAGTGTGTTCTTCACAGATTAATCCCGGTTTCAACTGTACCAGGCAGATGGTAAGGCGTTGTGTGGGCAAGCGGTTTGCTGATGTCAACGTTGTGAACAGAGTGCCCCATGTTGGCGGTGAGGTTATGGAATGGGTAGGCATCGGACAATGAACACAATTGCTTTTTATCGGTGGCAATTTGAATGCACACTATCACTTCATGTTTCAGCATGATAATGAAAAGCCCCATGTCGCAAGGATCTGTACACAATTCCTGGAAGCTGAAAATGTCCCAGTTCCTCGATGGCCTTCATACTCACAAAACATGTCATCCATTGAGCATGTTTGAGATGCTCTAGATCGACTTGTACGACAGCATTTCCCGCAAATATCCAGCAACTTTCGCACAGCCATTGAAGAGGAGTGGGACAACATTCCACAGGCCACATCAACAGCCTGATCAACTCTATGCGAAGGAGATGTGTCGGGCTGCATGAAGCATGTGGTGCTCACATCAGATACTGAATCGTTTTCTGATCCACCCCCTACTTTTTTTTAAAGGTATCTGTGGCTAGCAGATGCATATCTGTATTCCCAGTCATGACATCCATAGATTAGGGGCTAATTCTTTATATGAACTTTAACTTTTTTTTGTAAATGTTCTAATGGCGCCAGAGGAGATGGCTGCTGTTTTATGGGCTCCTAACCAATTGTGCTATGTTTGTGTTTTATTGCATTATTTGTAACTTATTTTGTACATAATGTTTCTGCCACCTTCTCTTATGACCAAAAATAGCTTCTGGATATCAGAACAGTTACTCACCTCGTACTGGACAAAGAGTTTTTCTTTAACGAGTGGGACACGAGAGTTCAGGGGATTTACTTCAGACGCCTGACAAGGCCCAAATCCCCATAATTTGCATGAAGAAGAGACAGAGATATAGGGGACGTAGGACGTGGTGCCTTGTAAGAATCCGACGGTGAGTGGGCAACCCACCTCTACCTTCTGTACTATTAGCCAACGTGCAATCATTGTATATTAAACTGGATGAGGTCCGATCAAGACTATCCTACCAACGAGACACTAAAAACAGTAATATCTTATGTTTCACCGAGTTGTGGCTGAATGACGACATGGATAACATACAGCTGGCTGGGTTTTCCATGCATTGACAGCTGCCTCTGGAAAGACAAGGGATGCCGTCTGTGTCTATTTGTCAATAACAGCTGTACATATTACCTCAATCACCTCGATTACTTCAGTTTATTTTAGTAAATACTTTTTTAACACTTATTTTTCTTAAACTGCATTGTTGGTTTAGGTCTTGTAAGTAAGAATTTCACGGTAAGGTCTTCACCTGTTGTATTCGACACATTTGACAAGTAAAAATTTGATTTGATTTGATGTTGCATTTATGTTTGTTCAGTGTACATTTGATGACCTCCTACACTATAGCTGTCTCTCACTTTCTCTCTGCAGTACCTGAGAGGAGGGAAATGGATACCATGCCAGGAGAAATGAACCCTGCTCAGTCTGCTGTTATTTCAGTTCCTAGTGCATCATCCACTTAGATTGATTTATATGCTGGAAAAAGCACCCTGGCTTTCATTAGTTCATAAATCCACACACAGACAGACAGACACACACACACACACACACTAACACACACACACACACACACACTTCGCACTACTTTATTAGTTCATAGACCCAGAGATTATGGCTCAATGCAGTATGATGCATTATGCATGGCTATGCACTGCCGTGGTAGCACCCTGTTGAACCCTTATTTCCCTGTTCATTCTACAATGAGGAACACACACCACACACCCAGAACATTACATATAGGAACACTATGTATACATGTAGGCACGCACACGTGCACAGGCTAAACACATCCTCGCTGGACATATACACACTGAACACACACACACACACACACACACACAAGTGGAATGGGGAGAAGACCCATGTATTTCATGCCCAAATAAAACGCGGTGACTTCAGAAAAGTACAATCAAAGCGATGCCTGCATGTTCACAGTCATGCTCTGCTCTCAACTGAAATGGTAAAACCACATTTTTACCTCACTTCTTCCAACCCTTTTTATAAAGGAAAAGCAATGGAGGTTGCTGTGTGTGTGTGTGTGTGTGTGTGTGTGTGTGTGTGTGTGTGTGTGTGTGTGTGTGTGTGTGTGTGTGTGTGTAGCGGTGGAGATGTCTGTTGGCTGGGTAGGCGGTGTTGTGTTGGGGCCCGGCTTGAGAAGAGAGATCCTTGCTGTTGTTAGTGTCGCCAGTCACCTGTCACATCACGGTGGGCTTAGCGAGAGGAGAGGAGACGGGAGTGGGGGGAGAGAGAGGGGCAGAGGATAAAGAGAATGAGAGAGAGAATAAGAGAGAGGAGGAGAGAGAGAGAGCAAGAAAGGAAGGAAGGAGAGATCGAAGGGCTCTGGGAGGTTAGAAACAAACAAGAAAACAGCAGAGGTAAGTGTCAGAGCTACACTGTGCCTGCTGTATTATACCTGCCTGCTCAATGGACAGGGACCACACACAGTTCAGTTGCATTCAACAGTCAAACCATACATTTGTATGGGGGATATACTGTCTGACACAGGTAGCTAATGGACTGTGAATGCCTTGCATTGTGACATGTTTGGAGACCAGTGGGGTGTGTGGAGCTGCTAACAGGTGGGCAGATGGTAATGACTCAGCCCATGTGGGGAATGACAGGAAATGGCACCCCACTGAAGGCCCTCTGCATATTCAGTGAATATTTAGCCATCATCATCACAAACATTATGGCCAAATTAACCCCAAAAGAATAGTATCGCACAGAAATATAGATATTGCACTTAGGGGCTATTGGGAACATCTAACTGTATGTAGCATGCCATTTAATATACTACTGACCCTCAGCAATAGCATTTGATAAAATTCCCGAGGGATATATTTTTTATTTTGCCCAATTAGCTTCCTAAACAACATATTGGTTGTGAACTTGTCTCTACAGGCACATTATCAGGGTTCGCTCCATTAAATCAGCTACTGGTCTGTAGCTGTAGGAAATAAACACTATCACAATCCTCGCAGGGCAGTACCCAGCCAAATGCCAAAAGCATAGAAAGTCATGATTCCCATTTGTTGTTGTTGTTGTTGTTGTTGTTGTTGTTGTTGTTGTTGCTCTTTTTCATTCAGAGATCATTGTTGTGTTTGTTTACGTGTTTTTCCTCTTTCTCGTTGATCTGGAGGTGGTGGAGTGATCATCATTATGCTTGAGGGGAAAGTTGGCTTAATATTTTATCTCTGGATTTCACACACTCCGCTGGGCAAAAACTGGTTGAATCAACGTTGAAAACTGATTGGATTTGCAGAAAGTCATCAACGTAAGGGAATTTCACCCAACTTTTAACCTAAGTCCAATGACATGGAGAATTATTTTGTTGATTTCACATTGTATTCACGTTAGTTGACAACTCAACCAAATGTAAATCAAATCTAGACGTTGAATTGACGTCAGTGCCCAGTGGGACAGTTTTCACCATAGCTTGACAACGCAAGGAAGTACTAAAACAGAAAAGCAGAGATGAGGTGTGGCTTTCGATATGGTATGACATTGAGAGGAAGCTCTTGCATTAAATGTTTTTTGCTGTCTCACATTACAAAAACTCAGCTTAAAATGTTCTCTTAATAGGCAATTCCACCACTTTTCAACCTCAAGTTCATTGTCTCCAACACCAAACCAGTGTCTACATGACAACAGCGCATTTCTATGATCTGTGGTTAAAAAGATAAGAAGAAAGGTCCTAAAAACTGCTCCTCTTTCACATCACAGGGTAGGATTAACTGATAAAAAAAAAGTGATTTCCAAAACATGCAACGAGTTTCTAACAAGAGGGAGGATTTTTTATTGTTCCTCACGTCACCTCGAATCTCATAGTTTTGAAAATCACTGTTTTTAAAATGTTTAACATTTTGATGATGTCATTGGGTAGATCTTTTTTACTTTATATATTTTCAGACAAACCGTAGAAATGCACCCTTTTCACATATGTAGACACTGGTATTGTGCTGGAGATAATGAAAATGAGGTTGAATAGTGGTGGAATTGCCCTATAACCCCTTACACTCGTGGGAATTGGCCTATATAATAGGGTTAAATTGAAACGTTTCTTACAGAAGGAATATGGAATGCATATGCATAACCATTGTAGCAATCAAAAGGGAACAGTTTGGACATTTTGGGGAAATCATTAGACCTAAGGTGAGGCCAAAACAGTTAATTGGGCAGAAGGCTGAATTACACTGTTGATTTGATGTGCATTTACTGTACTTTTAGCCGCATTTGTTGATAACAAAATCTGAAAATACTCTGGATATATTCAGTAACATGATAAAAATATTCTGGAAAATTTGGGGAGAGGTCTAACTGGTGTCTCTAAGTGGCCACACCTCTCCAAAGTGTGCTAAGGTCCTTCATAATCCCAATGCACATTTATGACTTAAAGAAGAGCTTTCAACTATAAGGTGATACTTTGAGCTCTCCTAGCTGTGCCATTGAGGAACTAGAGCAAGCAGACTTCCTGTTGTCTCTCTATGTGACAAATACAATTTGATTTGATTTGATTTGTTGTTTACTGATTCCAAAAAACGGCCCATCATAAATCTCAATCTGGTCAGGTGGGCAAAATTTAAAAGCGTGTTCTATTGCCAACATTGATAATCAAAGTAAAAATCCACCCAAAACCACTCATTCCTTTAATTTACAGTGTTAAATAACACTCATATGTAAGAACAATATTTTTTGAGAACAAATGTTTTATTTTGGCGATATAATAAGGTTAGTAGCAACATGAAAATTGTGGAAATCTGTTGCAGCTCAAGTCGACTACAAAATCCACAACGCAATGCTCTCTCTATGGGCTGGCTAGCTAGTTAGCTATCTAGCTAGCAAGAAAATGTAGCTACACACAATAATACCAAAGACAATATCCGCATGTAAAGTTACAAAGTACGATCTTACAGTGTTATGATATCACAAGGCAATTCAGAGAAGCAAATCAGAATTATGGCGCGCATAGAATAGAGTCATCAGAGAGCATTCAGTTGCGTGTTCCCTGCCAAATGTCTTCACAATACGACAAACATAGTCTCATTCTGTTCAGAACAACCCAGGTTATGACACCATGTCACCTTGTAACTGTACATCAAGCATAGTGATCATAAACGTTGACACTGTTTATTACATGAGTGTTATGATATGGAAATGTGAAGTGCATATTTGGACAAACGGTTGTTTGGCTTGCTTGCATGGCATCAAAGCGATATTTATTATAATCCTCATCGTCTTATCTTTCAAAATACATTAAGTTCTCTTTAATTACAGCATCTCCCTCACTCAGACAACAAAAAATGTGCAAAAGTTGCCCAATTAGCAGGAGGGATAGGGGCAACTTCTTGCCGCGCGCAGTGTTCAAGTTCAGAACCGCTGTCAGTCAAAATCAATACTGCACTGTGAAGAGGAGACTTTGAGCTCTGATGTCAGGCATAGCACAAAAATCTGCTATTTTTAACCTATATATGCGTACGCTCTCTACTCCTAATCTAAACCCGGACAATTCCGTCTCAGTCAGGACAGTCAGTTACCCTTGATCCTTCAATAACAAACACACCCAGGGACTCATGGTGAACAGGCGAAAGCACTGACCTGGAAAGACATAGTGGGTTGGGAGTTCTAGGAAAAATGCAGTAACACCAACTCCCAATCCTCATACCCAGTACAGAAGGCTTGTCCCTGGCCTGCATCCAATCCTAATACACAATACAGAATGCCCCTGCCTACTTTCTCATCCTCATTAGTTGAGCTGTACTGGTGATGCCAGTACTGCATCTGTGTGCTAAGGTACTGCATGTGTGTGTGCGTGCGTGCATGCCTATGTCATTGTGTCTACCGCTATGTGCGTGTGTCTCAGCATTGGGCAGCCACTCCAAACTGCTATCATCATTGTGCCTCTGGCAGGCTCTCCCTTTCTCTCCCTGATCCCCTGTGAGCGGATGATAAAATCTGTCACACAGCCATGCGTCCGTCGAGGAGCCCATTGTTTTGGGGATTAGGGGTATTACGGGGCGGATGCCACACGGTGCTAGATACAGAGGGGCTTGAGCCCTGTGACCCCTTCTAATCATTATGTGACAGATATGGAGCGTTCATCTTCTAAAGCCAAGATTTTATTGAGAGAGAGAGAGAGAGAGAGAGAGAGAGAGAGAGAGAGAGAGAGAGAGAGAGAGAGAGAGAGAGAGAGAGAGAGAGAGAGAGAGAGAGAGAGAGAGAGAGGATGAAATAAGTAATTACAGATTACACTGATTTAGTTATATTATAACTGCTACAGGCTGAGGCCCGGGGGTTAAGGGGTTAATGCTTCTTTCATATCTTACAGGGTCTCTTGTGTTATTCAACAGCTTCATCAGATTAGATTCAATTAAGATTATACCACAGCCCTACATCTTAAGGTCCCACCTGTTACACCAATTACCCTAATCAGCCTATCCGATTGGCACAGACATCCATCTACGATATGTGAAAGCCATATATATGACATGTATAAAACCATAACGATGACATTCATTTGAAGCATTTATGAAACTTCAAAACATCACACCCCTTCCCTCGTTTTAATTCTAAAGGAACCCTTTGACTTGATGACTGCTTTGTTGTCTTTGGCCAATGAGGTCATCATCTTCTATCTTGTCAATATCATATGTCAGCTCGTTCTAACAGAAAAGACATGACTGCCTGGTTGGAGCTTCGACCCAGCAGCTCTATGGGGACCTCCATCAAGATGTTAGGAGACTTGGAGCTCTCTGATTTTGTTGTGCTCAGCAGGGCCCCATGGGATAGAGGAACATGTTGGATCAAAGCTGCCACCACCAACTTTAATTAGGGAGACTGGGAACTCTTCTCCATCACTACTGACACAGAGTCCAACTGCTGCTCCCTAGCGCTTGTGCTCGCACTCTCTCTCTCTCTCTCTCTCTCTCTCTCTCTCTCTCTCTCTCTCTCTCTCTCTCTCTCTCTCTCTCTCTCTCTCTCTCAAGCTTTGGTGTAGCTTGTGTGAGGAAGTCAGGCGCAGGAAGCAGATATGAGTGGACTAAGCACTTTACTAGGCAAATACTGAAACGCAACCGCGTTCATAAAACATAAAAGCACGGCTTCTATCCCAGCCTCGGACGCGTCCACCTCCACTATGAACGCCAAAGAGGGATCCGGATGGGCCAGCATGGGAGCTGAGGTAACCGTGGTTGGAGTCGGCCAATTACGCACGGCTGATATGCGGTCACTCTCCATCTCCACCCCTGAGGTGGAAATGCGGTACCCTAGGAAGGAGACGGACTGTTGGAAGAACAGGCATTTCTCAGCCTTGACGTACAGGTCATGCTCCAACAGTCGACCAAGCACCCTGCGCACCAGAGACACATGCTCGGCGCGTGTAGCGGAGTATATCAGAATGTCATTAATACACACCACCACACCCTGCCCGTGCTTGTCCCTGAAGATCTCGTCTACAAAGGCCTGGAAGACTGATGGAGCATTCATCAACCCGTACGGCATGACGAGGTACTCATAATGTCCTGAGGTGGTACTGAAAGCCGTCTTCCACTCGTCTCCAGGTTGTTTGTGCTCCTGAGATCTAATTTAGTGAAGAAGCACGCCCCGTGCATTGACTCAATCGCACTGGCTATGAGAGGTAGCGGGTAACTGTACCTCACAGTGATCTGGTTTAGACCTCGATAGTCAATACACGGGCGCAGACCTCCCTCCTTCTTCTTCACAAAAAATAAACTCGAGGTTGCGGGGGAAGTGGAGGACCGAATGTACCCCTGACGCAGGGATTCGGTGACATATGTATCCATAGCCGCCGTCTCCGTCTGCGACAGGGGATACACGTGACTCCTGGTAAGTGCGGCGTCTACCAGGAGATGTATCGCACAATCCCCCCGTTGATGGGGTGGTAATTGAGTCACCTTCTTTTTGGAGAAGGCGAGAGCCAAATCAGCATGTTCGGGGGGAATGCGGTGGAGACCTGGTCTGAACTTTCCACCATAGTAGCACCAATGGAAACCCCTAAACACCTCCCGGAGCACTCTCGTGACCACCCCGTGAGAGCCCTCCGTTGCCATGGAACAGTAGGGTCATGACAAGCTAACCAGGGTAGGCCTTGCACCATGGGAAACGCAGGAGAGTCAATAAGAAAGAGACTGATTTGCTCCTTGTGACCCCCCTGTGTCACCATGCCCAGTGGAGCAGTGGCCTCCCTAATTAGCCCTGACCCTAATGGTCGACTATCTAGGGCGGGAACTGGAAAGGGCATAGCCACGGGAACAATGGGGATCCCTAAACTACGGGTGAAGGATCTGTCTATAAAATTCCCAGCCACACCTGAATCGACGAGCGCCTTAAGCTGGGAATGCGGGGAAAACTCAGGAAAAGTAACATGCAACCACATGTGTGAAACAGAGGGCTCTGGACGAGCATGGTGCCGGCTCACCTGGGGTTACGTGAGAGTGCCCTGCCTGCTGCCTCGACTCCCAGAGGAACCCACCCGGCACCGACCGGCAGTGTGACCTCTGCGGCCACAGATGGTGCACGAGCCGGAACCTCCTCCAGTCTCCCTAAGCGCAACACCTCCCAGCTCCATGGGCATCGGCTCAGTGGTGCTGGGGGATGGAACAGACTCTGGATGTCCGCGGGTAGCCAGCAGGTTATCGAACCGAATGGACAGGTCCACCAGCTGGTTGAAGGTGAGGGTGGTGTCCCTGCAGGCCAACTCCCGATGAACGTCCTTGCGCAAACTGCATCGATAGTGGTCAATCAGGGCCCTGTCGTTCCATCCCGCGCCGGCGGCCAGGGTCTGGAAGTCCAGTGCGAACTCCTGTGCGCTCCTCGTCCCCTGCCTCAGGTGAAAAAGACATTCACCCGCCGCTCTACCCTCGGGAGGGTGGTCGAAGACTGCCCGGAAACGGCGGGTGAATTCCTCGAAGTGGTGCAGTGCCGCATCTCCTTCTATCCACATGGTGTTGGCCCACTCCAGGGCTTTCCCTGAGAGGCACGAGACGAGGGCGGACACCTTCTTACGGCCCGACGGAGCCGGGTGAACGGTTGCCAGGTAGAG
>QNTS01001806.1:15662-28931 GCA_003317085.1 Hucho hucho
TGTTCTATTCTATATGTGATGTATGGTGTGTTCTATTCTATATGTGATGAATGGTGTGTTCTATTCTATATGTGATGTATGGTCTGTTCTATTCTATATGTGATGTATGGTGTGTTCTATTCTATATGTGATGTATGGTGTTATCTATTCTATATATGATGTGTGGTCTGTTCTGTTCTATATGTGATGTATGGTGTGTTCTATTCTATATGTTATGTACTGTCTGTTCTATTCTATATGTGATGTATGGTGTGTTCTCTTCTATATGTGATGTGTGGTCTGTTCTATTCTATATGTGATGTACGCTGTTTTCTATTCTATATGTGATGTATGGTGTGTTCTATTCTATATGTGATGTATGGTCTGTTCTATTCTATATATGATGTATGGTCTGTTCTATTCTATACAGTATATCACAAAAGTGAGTACACCCCACACATTTTTGTAAATATTTGAGTATATCTTTTCATGTGACTGAAGAAAGGACACTTTGCTACAATGTAAAGTAGTGAGTGTACAGCTTGTATAACAGTGTAAATTTGCTGTCCCCTCAAAATAACTCAACACACAGCCAGTAGTGTCTAAACCGCTGGCAACAAAAGTGAGTACACCCCTAAGTGAAAATGTCCAAATTGGGCCCAATTAGCCATTTTCCCTTCCCGGTGTCATGTGACTCGTTAGTGTTGCAAGGTCTCAGGTGTGAATGGGGAGCAGGTGTGTTAAATTTGGTGTCATCGCTCTCACACTTCCTCATACTGACTGGTCACTGGAAGTTCAACATGGCACCTCATGGCAAAGAACTCTCTGAGGATCTGAAAAAAAGAATTGTTGCTCTACATAAAGATGGCCTGGGCTATAAGAAGATTGCCAAGACCCAGAAACTGAGCTGCAGCACGGTGGCCAAGACCATACAGCGGTTTAACTGGACAGGTTCCACTCAGAACAGGCCTCGCCATGGTCGACCAAAGAAGTTGAGTGCACGTGCTCAGCGTCATATCCAGAGGTTGTCTTTGGGAAATAGACATATGAGTGCTGCCAGCATTGCTGCAGAGGTTGAAGGGGTGGGGGGTCAGCCTGTCAGTGCTCAGACCATACGCCGTACACTGCATCAGATTGGTCTGCATGGCTGTCGTCCCAGAAGGAAGCCTCTTCTAAAGATGATGCTCAAGAAAGCCCGCAAACAGTTTGCTGAAGACAAGCAGACTAAGGACATGGATTACTGGAACCATGTCCTGTGGTCTGATGAGACCAAGATAAACTTATTTGGTTCAGATGGGGTCAAGCGTGTGTGCGGCAACCAGGTGAGGAGTACAAAGACAAGTGTGTCTTGCCTACAGTCAAGCATGGTGGTGGGAGTGTCATGGTCTGGGGCTGCATGAGTGCTGCCAGCACTGGGGAGCTACAGTCCATTGAGGGAACAATGAATGCCAACATGTACTGTGACATACTGAAGCAGAGCATGATCCCCTCCCTTCGGAGACTGGGCCGCAGGGCAGTATTCCAACATGATAACGACCCCAAACACACCTCCAAGACGACCACTGCCTTGCTAAAGAAGCTGAGGGTAAAGGTGATGGACTGGCCAAGCATGTCTCCAGACCTAAACCCTATTGAGCATCTGTGGGGCATCCTCAAACGGAAGCTAGAGGAGTGCAAGGTCTCTAACATCCACCAGCTCCGTGACGTTGTCATGGAGGAGTGGAAGAGGACTCCAGTGGCAACCTGTGAAGCTCTGGTGAACTCCATGCCCAAGAGGGTTAAGGCAGTCCTGGAAAATGATGGTGGCCACACAAAATATTGACACTTTGGGCCCAATTTGGACATTTTCACTTAGGGGTGTACTCACTTTTGTTGCCAGCGGTTTAGACANTGTTCTATTCTATATGTGATGTATGGTGTGTTCTATTCTATATGTGATGTATGGTGTGTTCTATTCTATTTGTGATGTATGGTCTGTTCTATTCTATATGTGATGTATGGTGAGTTCTATTCTATATGTGATGTATGGTGTGTTCTATTCTATATGTGATGTATGGTCTGTTCTATTCTATATGTGATGTACGGTGTGTTCTTTTCTATATGTGATGTATAGTGTGTTCTATTCTATATGTTATGTATGGTCTGTTCTATTCTAAATGCGATGTAAGGTCTGTTCTATTCTACATGTGATGTATGGTGTGTTCTATTCTATATGTGATGAATGGTGTGTTCTATTCTATATGTGATGTATGGTCTGTTCTATTCTATATGTGATGTATGGTGTGTTCTATTCTATATGTGATGTATGGTGTTATCTATTCTATATATGATGTGTGGTCTGTTCTGTTCTATATGTGATGTATGGTGTGTTCTATTCTATATGTGATGTATGGTNACTCAGAACAGGCCTCGCCATGGTCGACCAAAGAAGTTGAGTGCACGTGCTCAGCGTCATATCCAGAGGTTGTCTTTGGGAAATAGACGTATGAGTGCTGCCAGCATTGCTGCAGAGGTTGAAGGGGTGGGGGGTCAGCCTGTCAGTGCTCAGACCATACGCCGTACACTGCATCAAATTGGTCTGCATGGCTGTCGTCCCAGAAGGAAGCCTCTTCTAAAGATGATGCACAAGAAAGCCCGCAAACAGTTTGCTGAAGACAAGCAGACTAAGGACATGGATTACTGGAACCATGTCCTGTGGTCTGATGAGACCAAGATAAACTTATTTGGTTCAGATGGTGTCAAGCGTGTGTGGCGGCAACCAGGTGAGGAGTACAAAGACAAGTGTGTCTTGCCTACAGTCAAGCATGGTGGTGGGAGTGTCATGGTCTGGGGCTGCATGAGTGCTGCCGGCACTGGGGAGCTACAGTTCATTGAGGGAACCATGAATGCCAACATGTACTGTGACATACTGAAGCAGAGCATGATCCCCTCCCTTCGGAGACTGGGCCGCAGGGCAGTATTCCAACATGATAACGACCCCAAACACACCTCCAAGACGACCACTGCCTTGCTAAAGAAGCTGAGGGTAAAGGTGATGGACTGGCCAAGCATGTCTCCAGACCTAAACCCTATTGAGCATCTGTGGGGCATCCTCAAACGGAAGCTAGAGGAGTGCAAGGTCTCTAACATCCACCAGCTCCGTGACGTTGTCATGGAGGAGTGGAAGAGGACTCCAGTGGCAACCTGTGAAGCTCTGGTGAACTCCATGCCCAAGAGGGTTAAGGCAGTCCTGGAAAATGATGGTGGCCACACAAAATATTGACACTTTGGGCCCAATTTGGACATTTTCACTTAGGGGTGTACTCACTTTTGTTGCCAGCGGTTTAGACACTACTGGCTGTGTGTTGAGTTATTTTGAGGGGACAGCAAATTTACACTGTTATACAAGCTGTACACTCACTACTTTACATTGTAGCAAAGTGTCATTTCTTCAGTGTTGTCACATGAAAAGATATACTCAAATATTTACAAAAATGTGAGGGGTGTACTCACTTTTGTGATATACTGTATGTGATGTATGGCCTGTTCTATTCTATATATGATGTATGGTGTGTTATATTCTATATGCGATGTATGGTGTGTTCTATTCTATATGTGATGTAGAAGCCTGGTGAGTGCTATATTTTACTCTCACACAAACCCTATGAAGTTACGTATTAATCAGGTCTTAGGGCCCCTGTATTGGGTCAATCCACCCAAGTTGTGATTTTCCGACTCTCTCCCATTTGTCTCTCTCTCTCTCTATCTCTCTCTCTCCCCCCTTGCTCTCTCCTATCTGACATTCCTTGACATTCGTCAGAAGGTCTGAGGTGGAATGCTCTTCCCCGCGTCATAGTCGCCATGGTAAATCGTACGCCATATGGTGGCCGGTCACACTCTATGGTTTAAAGGGAGAATGACAGGCAGAGCAGAGCGCCAGTGTGATCCATTATTGGACATCTGTTTATGAAATTAGGTCTGGTATTTGCTGTTATTGGATTTTCTATGGAAGGTGGATTCCTATTGCAGTGGGATTACTTGCAAACTACCTTTTTGTATTTTTTTTTATATATTAAATCATCTAAAATTCTCAGTAATATGTGATAACATTTTCAAAGCATTTAATTATGCAATATCCATTATTATTTTGGAAACAATGCATTACAGTAAAATACATTTTAGTAAGGTAATTCAAATGTTTTCTAGTCCGTATTTATCTTTAAGGGAACAAAAATGTCTCTTAAAATTAGACGTTGTATTTTTCACATTTGTGTCGCAATTCCTATTGTATTGAGAATTGGATCAAATTAAATTAAATTCCTTTCTGCACCATTAAATCTAAATGGAAGAGCAGTAGCAGGAATTGAGTCATTGTTATTGTAAAACATTTACCCAAGATTGAATTTAGAATACTGCATTACGAGAATGAGCAAGTTCTACTGTTCCATTTCACTCTCTTACCCACAATATTATGACACAGTGTCTGGAAGTCTTTCCTTTCTTTTGTTTTATTGCATTGGAATAATTCACACAGTGGCCTACTAAAAACAGTTTGCTACAGCAGGCAAGTAATCATGCAGCAAAAGGAAATGTGAATTCATTATTATGTGGATTATAATTTTTTGAATTTTTCGTTAGGGAAAATCAAGTCTGACATTTTGTCAGTGGAAATTACAAACATAGAAGCCTTTTTAAACCTTGATACACAACACATTTGCAACAAAAGAGTGATCAAATTAAGATCTATAGAGAATATACTGTATATAAACTATATGGCCAAAACAAGCCTAAAATCATAATGCGAAAGAGCAATGGAAAACTCGCCGCCATTGGATTCTGGAGCAGTGGAAACTCGTACTCTGGAGTGATGAATCACACTTCACCATCTGGCAGTCCGACGGACAAATCTGGGTTTGGCGGATGCCAGGATGCCATTAATGTTGGAGTGTGCCCCTGTCTGTTTGTAAATTTAAAAAAAGACAATAAAATTGTGCGATCTGGTTTGCTTAATATAAGGAATTTGATGTATTGCATTTACTTACACTTTTTACTTTTAATCATGTATGATGCTTTTACCACCACTGTCTGTGCCTATGTGTACAATACAATTTTACCATTAGTATCTCCACAAAATTACTAATTGCATAATGTCAGTCTCTGGTCTGTATCATTATGCTAACAAAGGGTCATTCTGTAAAGTTAACTTCTTCAGTGTAACTGTGAACATCCATTAATAATGTTGCATAATGCTACATGCATTGGGAAGCTGGGCTAAGGGAGGCTAAGGGAAGCTGGGCTATGTGTTTCTTCTGCAGAGCTGCAGACGGACTCTTTGTCCTGCCTGGGCTGTGAATAGCAGTCCCGGGGATGTTGCTGTGGTGTTAATGAGGCTAGCGTTCTTATCCTGCTAGACGCTTATCTAATTCCATCTGTAAAGAACTAAGCACTAGAGCCGTGGATCTTCCTACTGTAGAACGGCTCATAGAACGGAATTAATGGAATGGTATCGAACACATCAAACACAGGGTTTCCATGTGTTTGATATCATTCCATTCACTCCATCCAGCCATTATTATTCCAACCCCTCAACAGCCTCCTGTGCTTCCTGCTTAAGCTTTGCCTTGCCTGGTCTTCGTTTTAACACCTTCCTTAACTCTTCCCATAACAAGTCCCTTAACATGGCTTTAACCCGGCCTCTGCTGTCCTGTTCTGTCGGTCTGTCCAAGCTCAGCTAATGTCCTCCCAGACTTACAGACAGATATGTAGAGAATAACAAGGACAGAGATTTTAAACTTCTCTCTCAAATAGCTAAATATTACAGATCTACTACAGTTCTCAAAGACTATAATCTTCATCACTCAAACTGTGTGTGTTAGCACACTCCTGTAATGGCTGCCAGCGCCATTCCTCTTCCTCAACCCCCCCCCTCTCCTCCTACTACTCCCCTTCGGTGGATCCACCCTGTACATACATGCAGCAGAGAGCAGTGTACACACGCACCACTCTGGTTTGCTATTTCAAGGAAAGTGCAACCTTTGCCTTGGGCCTTAATTATGTTCAATTTGCCAAGCCGGGCCTGAAACCTATTGGAGGGAGCGTGGGGTTGGAAAAGCTCTCTGACCTATTTATCAACGCAGCCTTCCCTTCTCTGACAGAGAGAAAGAGAGGGAGAGAAAAAGGGGCAGAGAGAGGGAGCATTACGATACCCAGATCAACAGAAAAAGGCTGCGGCATCGCCTGACTGAAAAAATAAATAATATTGTGCGTCCATATCAAGAAATGTTCCAGAAGATTCCATAGGGTCTGTTATGTGTAGAATGTATCAGGCAAAGACAGCACGATAACTATCTAGTCTATTGTCTGAATGAGGGACATTTTAAAACTGCTGCGATATCAATTTACTGTCTATTATTTGAATAGGGAAATTCTGTGTGAGGCGAGTGTGAGTGCATTCAAGTCTGTGTGCTTAGCATGTGTCTGTGTGCGCATGTCTTATCAGTGTGAGCAGGAGTCTGCAGTTGTGCTCTCTATCCCACCTGCTCTTCTCATCTCTGCTCCATCGTCTTCCACAAGACATTTGAAGCTTGCTCTGTGAATAGGCCTAAGTGAGCTAACACATTAGTTATTATATTGAAATGAAGGCCAGAGCCACAAAAGCATAGTACACCCTATGGGGACCAGGTTGTCATTCGAGGCATAGCCAGTGACATGGCATATCGTGCTGTTTCACCTGTGACCAGCAGCGTTGCTGTTTTATCTCCTGAGATGGGCTGTGCTATCTCAATAGAGACTGGAGGAGAGAGCTTCTTCAAACTACATTACTGACGCAAACACTGAGGAGGCCATTGACCTTTCATTACAGCTGCTGATAAGGCCAACTCTCTCCCTCTCTCCCTCTCTCCCCTCCCCTCTGCCCCCCCCCCCGCCTCTCTCTCCCGCCTCTCTATTCATATCGACCTAAATGTTAACTCACTGTATCTGTTACAATTAAACTGAAGTGCTATTTTCCCATTTTCTAAATTCCTTCCTCTTAATGTGTCAATGCAGGGAGCAAACGAAGCCATCTCAGGTGTTCATAAAGCAAACACAGCCATCTAACACAGGGGATCAGTCAGCAAACACAGCTATCTAACACAGGTGATCTGAGAGCATACACAGCCATCTAACACAGGTGATCAGGCAGTAAATACAGCCATCTAACACAGGTGATCTAAGAGTATATATAGCTATCTAACACAGGTGATCTGAGGATACATGTATGTGTGGGTGACTGTGAAATATCTTGTTGGTAAGGCATCTCTATAGTCTTAGTGCATGGTTGAGTTGGATCTAAATGCATAGTAAACTGCTTCTGAATAATATGTTCTCATTAAGAGGTTTTCTCTAGGACCAATAAACATGCTAATAACCTCCTAATTATTTCCCCCCACAGCACATTCAGGGACTCTGAATATTCATATTTGACCAAAAAGTACAGCAATTATTCGTATTTGCATGTGTATTGTGTCATGTTGATTTGAGTACTGTGGCTTTACCATACAAAGGTGTTTCTCTTCAAAATACATGTATCAATACAAGCAGAGATTGTTATGCAGTGCGTTCTCAATCATAATATGTACTTATTTTATTTGTCTACAAATCAAATTTAGGTATTTTGTCATGGTACATTCTTCAAGTCATTTCGGAAAACACTATACAAAGTTGAGGGCCACGAGAGTATATATTCGATTTTGTGACATTCATTGAAAGAATGTCCAACGTCCCTCCAATCTTTCCCTATAAAAGTAGAATGCTCTCGAAACATTGACTCAATACAATGTGCCCATATTTGGATCCCATTGTGATTCGGGATGAAAACATTGTGCATTACTAATGCAATTTGACTTGCTGGGGCAATTGTGTGGAAGAACATAGGCCCATTTCCTTGAGCGGCAAGCTTTTAAACTGTCACCTCTCCCTCTCTCTCTCTCTCTCTCTCTCTCTCTCTCCCTCCTCCACAGAGAAACCTTTTTGCGTCCTCTCCTCTATGTTGGACAATAGAGGCCTGAATACAGCTCTAACGCTATTTCCCTGCCACCGCTGCATTCAGAGGTAGTAGTTAGTTAAATTACTGATAAGGCTTCTGGTCCCTTGTCAGGGCTTTTAGTCCAGCGTGTGTATTGTCTGAATGTCGACATTAATAACGCATGTGGTTGAGTTGCCCAGGAGAAACACTGTAAAGCCATGATTCAAGCTGGCAGTCATCTTACTGATGTCTGTAAAGGGGTTTTTCTTCCATTCACCTCTCTTTCCTGGTGAATAGTTGATTTCTTACTGATATAATCAGAAAAGTAGACAGCAAACAAAAAAGTTAACAATTCAATGATTCTATGTCAGACGAGGAAAAAAGAGGTGCACTGCTCACTTGGCGGACAGTGGGTGAATTAATTAAATAATGATTCACAGTGACAAAGCTTGATACGTGCCGCACGCCAACAACAGTAACAGCTCATGAATAATGTAGAGCAGCCGTGGGCTATAGATTAAGTGTGAATATTAATTAATTTGCTTGCCCTTTGGGAGACAATGCATATTCAAACAAAGGCATAGATGCCCGCCGCCCGGTGCAGCCAACTCGCCTATGTGAGTAAATATATATAACAGACATCATCTATGGCACAAGTTACGTTGCGTTAAATACCAGCACACTTCTTGTCCTATTGGAGGACAGTACATCAGCTCACCGAGTAGGTAAATGGTTTAACTGGGCTTTACTCCCTGCCCCCCCCCCCCACACCCCCCTTGGCAAGTAGTTGTGACCCCCCATAGCTCTTAAGTGCTAAGTCACCGGTGCAGGGAAAGCCCATTAGCGTGCAGGAGGGGAAGACAGGAGTTTGAGTGATTAGGCTGATTGGATGTAGCAGCACTGGATTGATCAGGTCAGGACTAATAATCCTCAGAATAGGAGAATGGAGAGAGAGAGAGAGAGAGAGAGAGAGAGAGAGAGAGAGAGAGAGAGAAGAGCCAGTACTGCTGCTACTGCTGTCCAATGCAAAGGGACATCACGTCATCCACACACAGGTGCACACACACACACAGTGGAGTGACTGAGTCAGCAGGGAGGCCAAGCATGATCAGTCAGTGAGAGAAACACACAGCACTAGTTTCAATCCATCCATTGATCCATTGCAATGACTGATAACAGTTTTTTCTTCTTGATGATGTGCTGCACACGTCTTTTGTAATGATTTCATTTGCAGGAAAATGGAGAGAAGATATGAAAAGTTACACCAAATAACTAGAGAATCATATTTTTTGGAATGTTATTATTTAATCCCATTTCACACGATTAAACCTATAACTAAACATGTTCTTTAATGTCCCACCATTACAACCCTCACCACCTCTGTGTCCCTGCACACCTCCTCCACCTCCTTCTCCACCCAGTTTCTTCCCTCCTTCCTCATCCCTGGAAACTTCCATTAAGGACAGATTGCTTTTGTTTAGGAGATGATTTGCACATTTCCTCACACTTTATCAATGACCTCTATGCGTGAGTCGCCCCAGCAGCGTGGTGGAGGCAAGGGAAGCGCTGGTATTGGACAAAGATAAACGACTCATTAGCCCCAGATTGATCACGAGCCACTACGCTACTGAAGACATTTCATCATTAATATTTCAATGTAATTATTTACGCGCGGGTTGACTCTGAGCTCCTCATTTAGGCATCTCCATGGTGATATATGAATTATTGTAATGAAGTGTTTGGATTGTTATTTTGTCTCACCCTCTCTCTCCCTAACACCTCCCCCCTCCCCTCCCCCCCCTCTCTCTCCAACCCTCCCTCCCTCTCTCTAACCCCCTCTCTTTTTCTCTCTCTCTCTCTCTCTCGCTCTGGAAATAATGAGGCTTTATCAACACGCTGCTCTGCGTCTGCGGTTCATGTGTCTTAGATCTTGTCAGTCAACAGGCGTATGTGATATCAGTCACTCAGATATCAGATGGGCTTGTACTTTACACACTCTGATCTGCAGGGAGGAAAGAGGCAGGGAAAAAAAGAGACAGGGAGGAAAGAGGCAGGGAGAAAATAGGTAGGGAGAAAAGAGGCAGGAAGGAAAGAGGCAGGGAGGAAGAGGCAGGGAGGAAAGAGGCAGGGGAAAAAGAGAGGGAGGAAAGAGGCAGGGAGAAAATAGGTAAGGAGAAAAGAGGCAGGAAGGAAAGAGGCAGGGAGGAAAGAGGCAGGGAGGAAAGCAGCAGGGAGGAAAGAGGCAGGGAGAAAAGAGACAGGGAGGAAAGAGGCAGGGAGGAAAGAGGCAGGGAGGAAAGAGGCAAGGAGGAAAGAGGCATAGAGGAAGAGGCAGGGAGGAAAGAGTCAGGGAGGAAAGCGACAGGGAGGAAAGAGGCAGGGAGGAAAGAGACAGGGAGGAAAGAGGCAGGGAGGAAAGAGTCAGGAAGGAAAGAGGCAGGAAGGAAAGAGGCATGACCATGTTAGAAGTCAGGATATGCTGTTGGCTTTCAGCTGATGAGGGAGTTAGTTTTTTTGCTGCTATTTGGAATCAGAAATACACATTAGAATAGAGCAACTCTCAATCAAAACCGTACAACATCTGCCAGGAGGAGAGAGGCTTTCCATACAATCTGTTCGTATTTTGTTCATTCTTGTGTTAAAAGGACACATTCTAAAATAACAACTTATGCCCTGGTGTGAAATTAACATCATGCCTACACTTTAGAAGAACATACACATCAAAAGTGCAATGAGGACCTGGGATTGGTTCATTTCACCTAATATGACTTGTGTGTTTTCTTATTGTTTCCACTCTGTGAAGTGATGTGTTATCCCATCGAGGGGGAGTGTGTCTGTTCCACTCCTGTCACTTCTGCTCACCGAGATGGTGATGACAGACAGAAACTTTCATTTCCGCTAACCCATTGTGTTCAACGAGAGACTGCAACAAAACACACACACACAAATATGCGCACGCACGCACGCATACAAACCCGCGCACGCACGCACACACACACACACACACACACACACACACACACACACACACACACACACACACACACACAGTCAATCTCAGTCATTCATTCAGTCGACTTGTGCTTTCAGTCCAGAATATGAACAAAACATCTTGTTAGACAACACATCTCACTTCAGGCACCATTGACACAATCTAAAGGTGAATCTCAGTATGGCCTCAGATGGAGAGGTTTGGGGATTGGATGTGACTAGGTATAGCAGTAGGCTACTAACCTGTACATCCACATGTCTTAATCCCACTGAGGCCTAATCTGGGATTACCAACACAGATTAAACCCTGTGATCACGCTGCATGCTCTCCACCAATCACTGATGCCGAGCCTAGTGTGGGAGGAGCTATGAAATGCAGTGTAGCGTTCTGATTGCTGGTTTAAGTGTAGAGAGACTGGGAAGAGTTGCCAAGAATTTCTGATTGGCTTTGCAGTGATTGGTTGTGACAGAGCTCATAATGGATGCTTGTCTTCAGACCTGCATTAGACCACACCTTCAGATGGTACTTATAGAATGTAAAGATTACAGACACACGCACAACACACACACCAGACCAAACCGTGCTTAGATTGAACCTTACCCTCAAAGTCAATGAACCATATGTTTAAGTGTTTCAAGGTGGACAACATTAGATAATACCTCCTTTGTTGTGCTCTATCAATATAATAGGAGCGTATATTCAACGGTAGGTTATCAGTGATCCCTGTTGAGGGTGATGGTTGTTTTGAACAAAACACACACACACACAAACAAACAGTATTACACAAGTAACCTTGTGGGGGGACACAATTCAGTCCCATTCAAAATCCTATTTTCCCTAACCCCTAACCCTATATCTAACCCGTACCCTAACCCGTATCCTTACCCTAACCTTAACCCTAACCCAAAAACATAACTTTAACCCTAACCTTAAACCTAACCCTAGCTCCATACCCTAAACCTAATTCTAACCCTAACACTAATTATATTAACCCTAAACCCCCTAGAAATAGCATTTGACCTCGTGAGGACCAACAACATGTTCCTGGTTGGTCAGATTTTTCTTTGTTTACTATACTTCTGGTCCCAACAAGTATAGTTAAACACGTCCACACGTCCATACAGACACACACACACACACACACACACACACACACACACACACACACACACACACACACACACACACACACACACACACACACACACACACACACACACACACACACACACACACACACACACACACACACACACACACACACACACATTGAGAGACAGGCACACCCAAATCAATCTCAACACCTTGCTCAGCGGCACATGGCGGAGCAATAATCCCAGGGGTCATAGGTCAGCCTCACATTGCTTCACTGGCTGAAAGGGCTGATGGGACACACACACACACATGCACGAATACACCCACGCACTAATGCACCCACTCACACACACGCAGACACACACACACAGGTCAACCCCATGCTGCCTGTCTGGTTGAAAGGGCAGATGGGTTCTCTCTGTGCTGTTATGTGAGCTGGGCCTCAGCCTGTCTGTGTAGAGGGAGGACACATTGTCATTGAGAGGAGACACACAGGGTCAGATACGCAGAGATAGAGAGAGAGAGAGAGAGAGAGAGAGAGAGAGAGAGAGAGAGAGAGAGAGAGAGAGAGAGAGCGAGAGAGAGAGAAACCTGAGCAAACCAGAATGCTATTTGGCCCTAAACAGAGAGTACACAGTGGCAGAATACCTGACCACTGTGACAGACCCAAACTTAAGGAAAGCTTTGACTTTGTACAGACTCAGTGTGCATAGCCTTGCTATTTCCCTCAGATTACACAGACCCACAAAGAATTCGAAAACAAATCCAATTTGATAAACTCCCATATCTACTGGATGAAATACCATAGTGTGACATCACAGCAGCAAGAGGTGTGACCTGTTGTCTCAAGAAAAGGGCAACCAGTGAAGAACAAACACCAATGTAAATAAAACCCATTTAATGTTTATTTATTTTCCCTTTTGTACTTTAACTATTGTTGCACGTTACAACACTGTATATAGACATAAGAAGACATTTTAAATGTCTTTATTCTTTTGGAACTTGTGTGAGTGTAATATTTACTCTTCACTTTTATTGTTTATTTCACTTTTGTTTATTCATTTCACTTGGTTTGGTAATGTAAATATATGTTTCCCATGCCAATAAAGCCGCTTGGATTGAATTGAGAGAGAGAGAGAGACAGACAGAGAGAGAGAGAGAGACAGACAGAGAGAGAGAGATGGAGAGAGAGAGAGACAGACAGAGAGAGAGAGAGAGA